>JAQFVV010000067.1:3387713-3675213 GCA_028023455.1 Epiperipatus broadwayi | reverse complement strand
AAAATATAAACTTTCCCTGTATTTAAAAAAAAATAGAAATAGAGTCCTATCTGACCAAACTAAATTATTTATTAATTAGTTATAATTTTATTTGATGTATTTTTTTTTAAAAATCATTTCCATTTTTTTTTTTGTTCTTTAAGTTTTATTTATGATTTTTGTTTTACGATAAATTAAATTATATAAATGTTAAACTTAAGTTGGGCGTGAATGGCTGTATAGATTTGTAAAGTTATATTAGGGGAGGGTAATCTTAGGTTATTTGTTTCGTAGTTAAATTAGGTCAATGGATTGGATATATTGGTGTAATTAGTAAATGTAGTATGAGATTCACTATGGGCAGAATCACATTATACACCACACACTTCCTTTTAGGCCTATGGAATGTGATTTGTAAGATGGCAAAATGACCGCAGTCCTTTTCTACGGACTTTTTTTTATTCCTCTTCTTGTCCAATAGATGTAGTATTTTTATCTGATGAGAGGCAACTTCTTCTCTTAACCTTTTGTGCTGCCATATTTCATATTACATTGAATGCATCGATATATCAGATAAATTGATGTTAGTTTGACTGCTAACATTTGGCCTAAGGTTAAATAAGGATAGAATATTTTCTTTCAAATGCAAATTTATGCAGTCTATTTATACTCGACACTCTAAATAAAAATGCATTAAATTTAAGTTGGATATGGAAGTTGCATGGATTTGTTATCGGTTAATTATGTTTTTGGTTTTCATATTTGATCAAAATATATAGACATTTGGTAAATAATGATACCTTATGGTGAGTATCTAAAATCTATTTATTTGGATGTCTTTTAAGTTATTGGTGTTTTTGCGGTATCTTATGATGAATACCATTGGGTTTCTTGTATTCCCTATGCAATTGTCGGTATCAATGACTTTGTATTTTGATCATTTATATTTATTTTAAAATGTTTTTTAACCGTGTAATCTATGTAACCAATCTATACTCAACATTTTGAAACAAACTTTTATAAACCCATGCATGCGAACTTATAATAGTATAAAAATTAAAATGTAAATTAAAATCTAAAATAAAATTTAAAAATAATGTTAAATGTTAAAGTAAACGTGCTAAAATAATAATGTTAAATTTTATATATATATTTGCGTAAATAAATGGTTGTATGTTAATTACTGGCAGTGGCTTATTTTATTCTTTTTTTAAAAATTATTCTTAGATAAGAATTTATGAAATATAAATCTCTGCTGTTCCACTGAGCTAGTGACAATGGGCTAATGACTGGAATCAACCAATATAATTTTTTTTTGACTTACATAACTGCCTACTTTATAAATTTTTCTAGGTTCAAATGCCTAGATGGTGCCCTGTAGTGTAGATTACATTAAGGCAACTCTCTGGATCGTTATTATTATATATATATATATATATATATATATATATATATATATATATATATATATATATATATATATATATATATATATATATATATATATATATATATATAAATATTGTAACCAAGTGTCAATAACACTTGGTTTATTTGGCATTATTTCCACAGGAAAACAATGCTATCCTTTTTTAGAAAATAATAATAATATTAAGTGATTAATAAAATATGCTATTTACTCACTTTAACGTGTTTTAAGCAAATAACTAATAAATTTAGTAATTCAATGTCATTTTTAAAGAAGAGCATGAATAATTTAATTAAAATATAAACAATAAGAGCAATTTAATATAGTATAAAAGCACATATCATAAACAGTAATTGATTTTTGGATGGGTAGAGGGGAGAGTGGATTATTGTCTTATCATAAAGCACAATAACTTCTGGTAAAGTTTTTATATATAATGTTTAAAGAATTATACATCAATGATTGTTAATTTAATGTATTTATTATTTTTTTATATTGTCAAATTACTTTGTAATCCAGGTAAATAATACGAACACTATATGATTGTAATGGGTTTTTTTTTTTTTTTACCTTTCTTTTATTTATGGTATAATTAAATGATTATTTTTCTGTAAGAGGTCGCTAAAACAAGACCGCCAATTTTTTTTTTTTAAGAAATATTGTCTGACATTAGTTTTTCAAAGAAGGAGCATTGCTGAAATTCGGTAACAAATTTTTTTTCATTTTTAATTGCAGAAATAAATATAAGTCAAGTAAAATTTTAATAATATCATGTGTGGCTAATCCTTTTTGGTGGGACATCCTGATCTCTTTTGCTATCGACCTATTTAAAGCTTTTTATACGCAAAATATACTATTTTGTGCTAAAGTTCAAAATGACCATATTGACTACAGCAATCACGGAAAATGTCATTATATTTAAATTAAGTAATATAAGTAATTTCCAGGAAATAATCAATTATTTGTTAACTTTACCTTATTTAATGATCTTTTCATGGTATAAAAAAAAATTATAATTAAAAGACATATTATAAAAGCCAAGGAAAGTTAACTAGAAAAATTTCGCGCTCTTTCTAAAAAAAAATTGTCTGTCTTTGAAAATAATGTAAGTTCCCCACGTTAAAATATGTTTTATTCACTGAAAATTATCTAGAAATAATATTAATGATAAATGATATTTACTTATGCACCTGTATATTAAAAATATATATATATAAATTTTCTCAAGGCAAATATCGGAAAATTTGTATGTGTGCATTTTACGGAGAATTCCCTATTATAGAAAAATTACAATTCCCAGAGTAGGAACAAAAATTAAAAACATTAGTGACTTAATTATAACCATAATATAATATGTTATATTATACATCAATAGGAGTCATTAAAACTTCATATCCACATAAGTCAGTTGCAGTTATTATAATAATAGTATCTTGGAAAATTTGTGCATTATTTTTTTATTCATAAGCCAGCTAGCTAAAAATGGTACATATCATCAATAATAAAAAAGGAAAAGAATTGTGTGTGTTATCGTTTAGAATAAAATATTCATCTACGTTAGAATCTGTATTGTTTTCTTGGATCCCAAAATTATAGCAGTTTAATTCAAGGAAGAGTTAACATCCAACGCTGCTATATTTTTTTTTTCTTTGCCTAATTTATTAAGTGCACCTGAATGGAGGCAACTTTTATATCAATGAAATAATAAAATGTGTTTCTTATTTTAAATTTGCTTCGTGAACTACGACTGGATAAAGTTCTTCATCTGGATAAAATGCCAATGGAAAACATTTTTCTAATGAGATAATAAGCACTTGTTAAGTAATGATTTTTTTTTACTAATTTGTAAAATTATGTGTATTTTTTTTTTATATCAACAGGTTAAAGGCTGTATAGGCAAGTAATATTTAAATGACCTTGTAACGTCAAAGGTATGTTTTAATATAATTATTCTAGGTTAATTTTATATTTAACGCGAAAAAAAAAAAATCTATAAAATATGTTTACTTATGATATGCAATTATGGGTATAAATTTATATGTTAGATGCGTAAAAGAAGAAAAATATTAGAGATTTAATAGGTAAAATATATATTTAAAATTATCAGAAGTAATTAAAGAGAAGTGCTATACAAGATATTACTTATTTAAAGTTTGAAACAAATTTATACTATGTTAATTGAGGAACTTATTCCCAATTATTCTTTATTAACGCATTCACTTGATTTAGTTCAAGATACTATGCTACCAAGTACTTGTTGAATGTTTCTTTGGCAAAGGTGAAAATTATTATGGTTTTATTCTGTGATATCCATTGATTTCAGACGTTGATCTAAGTATACCCCAGAACATAAATTTAGTGTAATTAGTGTATTTGCCTGTCTTGCCCCGATATAGCATTGGTATAAGCTTAATATTCGCATAAGTAATAATTGTCATGTATTTATTTTGTGGGATGGAAAATGATCTCCCCAAAAGCTTTATTTTCCATGAGGGGAATAGATAAATCTAATAATCGGGTATGTTTATAGCCCAAGTGATCGCTTCTCAGAGTTAGGACGATCAAGAATTTATATCGTATTTAGTATATTTCATTCGTTAAAATCCCAGGAGAGGATTATATTTGGTGTGTGTTCCTATTATGCCCAAGTAAGAGGCAAGGAGCCACCAAAATATTTTAATGTAGTAGTTAACTCTACAGACCTTCAGTGTTATTCCATGTTCCTCATGAGAGAATAGAGATAATTCCACCAAGGAAGGTGTTGATTATTGTGTTTTGTTTAGACAGTTATGGCAAGATAACGGGTATATTGGAGGTTAATTCCTCAAGATCCATTGAGTATAAATAGTGTGCTAGTAACTATGATCAATATCTGGATTGTGCGGTGGAATATTGCTGGTAATTCACACGTAAGTCAATGGAGAGAGTAAGTTTAAAATTGCATGATTTAGAAATTCTTATTTGCCAGTGGAGGATTCAAATACCAGGTTTAATTCAGATTAATGATTAAGTAGCACTCACAATATAACTTATACTGAGGAATACAGTGTATATAACAACTTCAGTTGTTATTAAGGTAAACATTAAAATATAAGTGTAACTTCTGATAAATAACCCATAAATTATAGTAGGTTATCTAAATAAAAACTATCATTTAATTAAAGATATGATAACAGAAATCGTTTGTACGTATTGCCTAGAATCAGATTGTTTTTATTTTAAAACAAATAGTTAGTTAATACAGTAGAGCAGCCGTTCACATAAGATACATTAAATGGATGAGTTGATGTATCGATAATAAAATGTATTATTTTTTTTGTGTATTCAAATTGCATAAATGTAAAAAGATGAAGAAGTAGTTCGAATCCAGGTCTAAAAGTATAGACAAAGTAATTTTAGTCTATTTTGTTTTATCCATATGGGATCGAATAAATTATATATGTTTGTTTATTATGTTAATAATAAAGGATAGTTTTGTTAAACTGTAATAATAAATTATAATCTTGTTAAAATTTAATAATAAATTATAGTCTTGTTACAAGTTGTTTTGAGTCATTTTTCTTGTGTGCTAAATAAAAGTGTATTTGCATAATACTTGCAATACTTTCCTTGAGTCAGAAATCATTAAACTCCTAAAACTCAATACACCAGACAGATAAATTTAAGCAGATTGGAATATTTCATTATATTTTAGTTTAATAAGAATTATTTATGGGATTGAAAACTTCAGACCAAGACATTTTATTTTATGTGTGTGTAAAATGACTTTATTCCCAAACTACTAGCTGTGGTTGCACATTGTTCCGTACACATTTAAGTGAAGTGTCTAAGTAATAAATCTTAGTTAAATGTCATGGATGATGGAAGGACACAAAAGCACCCTTGTCTTTTCATCATTCTGACTGAGATTCTGGATAAAAAGGGCTGTATTATTCAAAATTATGTGTTGTTATTGAATCTGGTTATCATCTCTTTAAATATTATAATAGTTGATATGGGGATGAGGATACCCAGAATTTAAATAAGGTAAATGTTTCCTATAGCTGACCAGAATGTCAGTCATATACGACAACACAATACTGCTGAGCATTTTCTTAAATATAACTGAGAACCCTGAGATTAATGTCATTATTATAAGTGCTTTTAAATTAAGGAGTGATCAATTATGGTCAATATTACAAGCGTGGCATGGCTTAGGAGATTGAAACTTCTAATTGTATAATAATAATAAAATATTGAGATCATATTGGCAAATTAATGAATGTTTGTTTTACTCAGTAATATTAACAATGACATGAAAAAATCATCATCATTGTCGAACAGTGCAAAAACTTACAGCTCAGAGAATGTGTTTTGGATAGAGAGAGAATGGTAGTTTATTCTAAATTTTCTTTTAAATTTATTTTATTAATGATAATTTTTTTTAAATTCTATCTCTGTCTTGACTGCATATTGCTGTAGCTGAATTATTATAACTAACCAAACGTCGAGCTATTAGGTAAAATATGGTTTGTTACCGTTCTATACGGGTGAAGATCTTCAGATACCAATCGTTATGCTTCCGAATTCTTGTCTATAATTTACTTATTAGGTTAGAAATGGAGGATCATATTGGAAAATTAATAGATATGTTGCTCTTATTGTGGTTGCCTTAAAAACAACCAGGAAAATTAGTGGCACAAGTGCGGATAAACCAACCAACTAATTGTTAATGTTGGGAAAGAATAATAACCAACTGATATAATAATTTTTGTGGGTTAGAAATGGCTGCCCAACTATAGGGGCCATCGATGGCTATAGTTAGCCACAATAGATTTGGTAAAATTTTCTTGAAATGAATATAAATAATATTTGCACGTGAATGAATTAATTGTTCATTGATTGAAAATGTTTGCCAATGATAAATTGTTTCTTTAGCCATAAAATATTATATGAATGTCTATTTTATGACATAATCTTTTACCACTGAATAAATAAATTTGTTAGTTTATGATGTTGTGGTCTGTAAGCAATTCCATAAAATATTGTAATGATTTTATCGTTTATGATGATCTGCTTGTCTGGTGATGTGATTGGCACTTATACCATATTGCATAATAGTTTGGTGGGATTTCTATGGACCATGTAGCATATGAGAAAAGAATATTCAGTAGTTAATATTGGGACTTTAGGGATATTAAATGTCAGAGCATAGGTTTTTTTTGGTGTAGATTGTTTTTGATAGGGGAGGCATGGAGGCAGGATGTCTTGTCAATAATTTCTTATCAATATTATTAATAGTTCATTACTAATTTCAGTACTGTCAAATAACAGAAAGAGTTAAATTTTAAATATGAGTGAAAACCAAGATAGTCAGGATATTTCAGAGGATTTGGGAGAATCCCAAGAGCTTCAATCCCCGGATACACAAACACCATATTTTCATGTAGAAGTAAGAGAGGAACAAGAATCTTTGGATGAAGTTAATCCGAAAAAAGCTAAAGTAAATAAAGATCTACCTGGGGATGAGCAAGTCCAAATATTTACAATATTACAAAATTTGTCTACACAGCTACAAAATTTAAATAGTGAATTAAAAAACTCAGAAAGTAAAATAGAAAGTCAAGTACAAAAATCAAATAATGAATTAAAATGTCAAATACAAAATTCAAATAGTGAATTAGAAAGTAAAATAGAAAGTCAAATACAAAATTCAAATAGTCAATTAAAAAGTGAATTAGAAAGTCAAATACAAAAATCAAATAATGAATTTAAAAGTCAAATACAAAATTCAAATAGTGAATTAGAAAGTAAAATAGAAAGTCAAATACAAAATTCCAATAGTGAATTAGAAAGTAAAATAGAAAGTCAAATACAAAATTCCAATAGTGAATTAAAAAGTGAATTGAAGAATCAAATTCAAAATTTGGACAGTAAATTAGACAATCACATACAGGAGATCAAAGACCTAAGGGAAGAGTTAAAAAACCATGTAGAAGAGTCAAAATTGGCCTCCGAAAAACTAGAAATAAAAATTAGGAAAGAAATCAAAATAAAGTCGGAAAGGGCTGAAAATATGATCGAGGCTATTCAGCAGGACTTCAAAAGTCAATATGTAGTATTAAACCGTGAAGTTCAGGATAAAATAGAATGTATTAAGGGAGAATTAGATAGTGCTAGGAGTGAGTTTAGAAACTTAAAAGAAGAAGTCCAAAATATAACTCTTGAACCTGACAATGTAGTAAAAGGATGTCAGAGCCAGATTACTAGCAGAATAGCCAAGTTAGAAACTCAAGAGGTGACCCAATGTGAGATTAATAAAAATCTAGAAAGTGAGCTAATTCAAGTTATAGGAAAAGTAGAAAATTTTAATGAGATATTAAAGAATAATTCACAAATATTACATAACAATCTCAAAGAGGAAATAGGGGAATTAATGACTCAGTGTGAGAGTACAGTATATCAAAGGCTAGAAGATAAACTTGAGTTAGAGAAAGATGAAACTATTAACCAGTTAAAGCAACAAATTCAACATTTAAATGTAGGCCTTAAGGACAGTTCTACAAGAATAGACTGTGAATGGCAAAATTATAAGTTAGAATTAGAAAGTCGTATGCAAGCTATGCACCTTAATATGGATAAAGTTGTTCATAGTAAAAATGTATCTGAAACTCAGGTTAAGGAAATCAATAATGGTCATAATAAACCCATAATCTCCGAGTTACATACAATGCTTAGTCCAGTAGAATCAATGTACAATCCATTGAATGAGGCTAGACATAAAGTCATGTTAGAGCTCGAAAGTAATAGCTCCATGACCTTGAAATTCCTCAAAATAAAATTCTTTAAAGGAGAATACCTGGAGAATCCACATGAATATCTCCAGAATTTAGACAAATTGTTCACCTTATGTGATTTATCTGAGGTAGAAAAGATTGTTATTGCCACAAACTATTTGTGTGTGGCATCTAAAGATTGGTGGCAATCGTTATTTATAAAACCGGAAACATATGGGGACTTGAAATATCTTATGTTAGCCAGTTTTTGGGGGGAAGACTGCCAAGATAACCTAAGGTATCAAATATCTCAGGAAAGATATCATGTACATAAGGGCAGTTACACTCAGTTTTTCAGGAGTCAGACCGTCAAACTGAAAACATTGACAGCTTATCCTTTATCTGAGACACAAATTGTGCGAATAATTCACCATAATTTACCGAGGCATATCGAGCAGGTCTTGATTTCTGCTGACAGACATACCATAGAAGAGGTAGTCGAAATTTTAGATTCGCTAGAAACCAGTGATAGGAATATTGATAATAGGATTAGGGTAAATAGGGACACCCATCCTATGGTAAACAATATCAATTTCACAGATAGGTCATATGTGGGAAAGAGGAAGTTAAGTAGAGAAAAGGGATATTATAGGACAAATCCCTATAGTAAACCGAATAGCCACCTCAGTAGGCTGACAGTGAAGAGAAGGATTCTAAATGAGAATCAACCTTCTAGTAGTGGTATCCCAACAATACCCAAAGAAAAATATAAAAGGTAGTAAAAGTAGCGGGGCATTAAATTAAAAAGGATCTCAACCATTGATGGAAAAAGAGGTACCTATAATGCCCGAAGCTTACTACCATATCCTAAACAAAATTAAATCTGTAAGATTGAATTTACTAACTTCTAAGAGAAGTATGATATAGACCTAGCAATACAATAAGAAATATTAATAATGTATGTGTTATTTTATTTTTTATTTATTTATAACGGTGGGAGAATTGTAACCTAGTATTATTGACACTTGGTTTATTTGGCATTATTTCCACAGGAAAACAATGCTATCCTTTTTTAGAAAATAAAAAAGTAAAATAATAATAATATTAAGTGATTAATAAAATATGCTATTTACTCACTTTAACGTGTTTTAAGCAAATAACTAATAAATTTAGTAATTCAATGTCATTTTTAAAGAAGAGCATGAATAATTTAATTAAAATATAAACAATAAGAGCAATTTAATATAGTATAAAAGCACATATCATAAACAGTAATTGATTTTTGGATGGGTAGAGGGAAGAGTGGATGATTGTCTTATCATAAAGATCAATAACTTCTGGTAAATTTTTTATATATAATATTTAAAGAATTATACATCAATGATTGTTAATTTAATGTATTTATTATTTTTTTATATTGTCAAATTACTTTGTAATCCAGGTAAATAATACGAAAGCTATATGATTGTAATGGGTTTTTTTTTCCTTTCTTTTATTTATGGTATAATTAAATGATTATTTTTCTGTAAGAGGTCGCTAAAACAAGACTGCCAATTTTTTTTTTTGAAGAAAGGTTGTCTGACATTAGTTTTTCAAAGAAGGAGCAGTGCTGAAATTCGGTAACAAATTTTTTTTCATTTTTAATTGCAGAAATAAATATAAGTCAAGTAAAATTTTAATAATATCATGTGTGGCTAATCCTTTTTGGTGGGACATCCTGATCTCTTTTGCTATCGACCTATTTAAAGCTTTTTATACGCTAAATATACTATCTTGTGCTAAAGTTCAAAATGACCATATTGACTACAGCAATCACGGAAAATGTCATTATATTTAAATTAAGTAATATAAGTAATTTCCAGGAAATAATCAATTATTTGTTAACTTTACCTTATTTAATGATCTTTTCATGGTATAAAAGAAAAATTATAATTAAAAGACATATTATAAAAGCCAAGGAAAGTTAACTAGACAAATTTCGCGCTCTTTCTAAAAAAAAATTGTCTGCCTTTGAAAATAATGTAAGTTCCCCACGTTAAAATATGTTTTATTCACTGAAAATTATCTAGAAATAATATTAATGATAAATGATATTTACTTATGCACCTGTATATTAAAAAAAATATATATATAAATTTTCCCAAGGCAAATATCGGAAAATTTGTATGTGTGCATTTTACGGAGAATTCCCTATTAAAGAAAAATTACAATTCCCAGAGTAGGAACAAAAATTAAAAACATTAGTGACTTAATTATAACCATAATATAATATGTTATATTATACATCAATAGGAGTCATTAAAACTTCATATCCACGTAAGTCAGTTGCAGTTATTATAATAATAGTATCTTGGAAAATTCGTGCATTATTTTTTTATTCATAAGCCAGCTAGCTAAAAATGGTACATATCATCAATAATAGAAAAGGAAAAGAATTGTGTGTGTTATCGTTTAGAATAAAATATTTGTCTATGTTAGAATCTGTATTGTTTTCTTGGATCCCAAAATTATAGCAGTTTAATTCAAGGAAGAGTTAACATCCAACGCTGCTATGTTTTTTTTTTCTTTGCCTAATTTATTAAGTGCACCCAAATGGAGGCAACATTTATATCAATGAAATAATAAAATGTGATTCTTATTTTAAATTTGCTTCGTGAACTGCGACTGGATCAAGTTCTTCATCTGGATAAATTGCCAACGGAAAACATTTTTCTAGTGAGATAATAAGCACTTGTTAAGTAATGATTTTTTTTTACTAATTTGTAAAATTATGTGTATTTTTTTTTTATATCAACAGGTTAAAGGCTGTATAGGCAAGTAATATTTAAATGACCTTGTAACGTCAAAGGTATGTTTTAATATAATTATTCTAGGTTAATTTTATATTTAACGCGAAAAAAAAAAATCTATAAAATATGTTTACTTATGATATGCAATTATGGGTATAAATTTATATGTTAGATGCGTAAAAGAAGAAAAAATATTAGAGATTTAATAGGTAAAATATATATTTAAAATTATCAGAAGTAATTAAAGAGAAGTGCTATACAAGATATTACTTATTTAAAGTTTGAAACAAATTTATACTATGTTAATTGAGGAACTTATTCCCAATTATTCTTTATTAACGCATTCACTTGATTTAGTTCAAGATACTATGCTACCAAGTACTTGTTGAATGTTTCTTTGGCAAAGGTGAAAATTATTATGGTTTTATTCTGTGATATCCATTGATATCAGACGTTGATCTAAGTATACCCCGGAACATAAATTTAGTGTAATTAGTGTATTTGCTTGTCTTGCCCCGATATAGCATTGGTATATGCTTAATATTCGCATAAGTAATAATTGTAATGTATTTTTTTGTGGGATGGAAAATGATCTCACCAAAAGCTTTATTTTCCATGAGGGGAATAGATAAATCTAATATTCGGGTATGTTTATAGCCCAAGTGATCACTTCTCAGAGTTAGGACGATCAAGAATTTATATCGTATTTAGTATATTTCATTCGTTAAAATCCCAGGAGAGGATTATATTTGGTGTGTGTTCCTATTATGCCCAAGTAAGAGGCAAGGAGCCACCAAAATATTTTAATGTAGTAGTTAACTCTACAGACCTTCAGTGTTATTCCATGTTCCTCATGAGAGAATAGAGATAATTCCACCAAGGAAGGTGTTGATTATTGTGTTTTGTTTAGAAAGTTATGGCAAGATAACGGGTATATTGGAGGTTAATTCCTCAAGATCCATTGAGTATAAATAGCGTGCTAGTAACTATGATCAATATCTGGATTGTGCGGTGGAATATTGCTGGTAATTCACACGTAAGTCAATGGAGAGAGTAAGCTTAAAATTGCGTGATTTAGAAATTCTTATTTGCCAGTGGAGGATTCAAATACCAGGTTTAATTCAGATTAATGATTAAGTAGTACTCACAATATAACTTATACTGAGGAATACAGTGTATATAACAACTTCAGTTGTTATTAAGGTAAACATTAAAATATAAGTGTAACTTCTGATAAATAACCCATAAATTATAGTAAGTTATCTAAATAAAAACTATCATTTAATTAAAGATATGATAACAGAAATCGTTTGTACGTATTGCCTAGAATCAGATTGTTTTTATTTTAAAACAAATAGTTAGTTAATAAAGTTAAGCAGCCGTTCACATAAGATACATTAAATGGATGAGTTGATGTATCGATAATAAAATGTATTATTTTTTTTGTGTATTCAAATTGCATAAATGTAAAAAGATGAAGAAGTAGTTCGAATCCAGGTCTAAAAGTATAGACAAAGTAATGTTAGTCTATTTTGTTTTATCCATATGGGATCGAATAAATTATATATGTTTGTTTATTATGTTAATAATAAAGGATAGTTTTGTTAAACTGTAATAATAAATTATAATCTTGTTAAAATTTAATAATAAATTATAGTCTTGTTACAAGTTGTTTTGAGTCATTTTTCTTGTGTGCTAAATAAAAGTGTATTTGCATAATACTTGCAATACTTTCCTTGAGTCAGAAATCATTAAACTCCTAAAACTCAATACACCAGACAGATAAATTTAAGCAGATTGGAATATATCATTATATTTTAGTTTAATAAGAATTGTTTATGGGATTGAAAACTTCAGACCAAGACATTTTATTTTATGTGTGTGTAAAAATGACTTTATTCCCAAACTACTAGCTGTGGTTGCACATTGGTCCGTACACATTTAAGTGAAGTGTCTAAGTAATAAATCTAAGTTAAATGTTATGGATGATGAAAGGACACAAAAGCACCCTTGTCTTTTCATCATTCAGACTGAGATTCTGTATAAAAAGGGCTGTATTATTCAAAATTATGCGTTGTTATTGAATCTGGTTATCATCTCTTTAAATATTATAATAGTTGATATGGGGATGAGGATACCCGGAATTTAAATAAGGTAAATGTTTCCTATAGCCGACCAGAATGTCAGTCATATGCGACAACACAATACTTTCGAGCATTTTTTTAAATATAACTGAGAACCCTGAGATTAATGTCATTATTATAAGTGCTCTTAAATTAAGGAGTGATCAATTATGATCAATATTACAAGTGTGGCATGGCTTAAGAGATTGAAACTTCTAATTGTATAATAATAATAAAATATTGAGATCATATTGGCAAATTAATGAATGTTTGTTTTAGTCAATAATATTAACAATGACATGAAAAAATCATCATCATTGTCGAACAGTGCAAATACTTACAGCTCAGAGAATGTGTTTTTTATAGAGAGAGAATGGTAGTTTATTCTAAATTTTCTTTTAAATTTATTTTATTAATGATAATTTTTTTTAAATTCTATCTCTGTCTTGACTGCATATCACTGTAGCTGAATTATTATAACTAACCAAACGTCGAGCTATTAGGTAAAATATGGTTTGTTACCATTCTATATGGGTGAAGATCTTCAGATATGAATCATTATGCTTCCGAATTCTTGTCTATAATTTACTTATTAGGTTTGAAATGGCGGATCATATTGGAAAATTAATAGATATGTTGCTCTTATTTTGGTTGCCTTAAAAACAACCAGGAAAATTAGTGGCACAAGTGCGGATAAACCAACCAACTAATTGTTAATGTTGGGAAAGAATAATAACCAACTGATATAATAATTTTCGTGGGTTAGAATATATATATATATATATACACACACACATATATATATATATATATATATATATATATATATATGTGTGTGTGTGTGTGTGTGTGTATGTGTATAAAATATAAGTGCCACTCAACTTCCTATTGTGTAATGGCAGTTCATAACCTAATCACTTAAATAAATGTAAATTACCTAAACATGTATAGACAGACCATTGCATAGTGTCTTTTATTTGTAAACATTTGGTGATTCAGAATTAGGTCAGGAACATGAATATTGTATCACCAATTTCTCTGAGTTAGATAAGTAGTATGACTGATCAGATAAGTTGTTTTTCTCTCTGTAATTATATTATAAAAACTAAAAAAAGAATATAAAAAAGCTGAACTTGTGAATAGGATATGACATTCAAATACTTATTAGCTTTCAAAATGATTTAGGGGATGATAAAGCACAGTTGGTGGTCAATCTAGTTAGTTATATGTATATTGAAAATAATAAGTTTATTGTGTATTAAGAAAATTTTCAGATCAAAAAGATGCAAAATCAAAATGTGATGAATAAATAGATCAGATAATGATTGAGAAGAAAGTTTAGAAACAAGCTATGATGTAAATGATATCATAAAACAGATGATATAGAAATTTCTGAGATGGTAAATGTTGCTTCAGATAATGACATATATAAACAAATAAAGGGAACCCAGATTAAGAAAGAGATGAATACTGAAATATCAAAATTAGGCATGGCACAGGTGTTCAGAATGTTATTCAAATAGATAATTTTAAGAGTGGAAAATAGACAAAACAAATGGAACTAAGGATGCAAAATGAACAAAACAGACAAATTTAGAGATGGAAAAGCTGATGAAATATCTCAAAAAAATAGATAATGAATCAAAATTAACACAAATATTGGGAGAGAAAATGCCTTAAAACATAGAAATTGAAGATGGAAGAACAAAAATAAATGGAATTAATGATGCTACAAATATTTTGAGCCAAAAATTGGAAATTTATAGCAATATATAGAAGGACTGAATAAAATAAAGCAAGTGATTGAACATATAAATGAATAGATTGAACAAATGAAGAGAAGTGTCAAAGAAAATCATATACAAATTAAAGAAATAATTGATATATATATATATATATATATATATATTATATATATAATTGATATATATATAGTACCGTTAATCAATATATATATATATATATATATTTTTTTTTTTTATATATATATAGTACCATTAATGAATAATAGCACTTCATGGAAAATTGTGTTAACAATTGTTAAAAGTAAACATTTTCATAAACCTTGTAGAGTGTAAAATTGATAATGAATAATGAAACCACTGTAAAAACATCTCATTTGAATATAAATAAATTTATAAAAGTCTGAAGAGTTTTTTATTATTAGTTTAAAACAACATAATCATTTAAGAGTTTTTTATTATTAGTTTAAAACAACATAATCATTTAAGAGTTTTTTATTATTAGTTTGAAACAACATAATCATTATCATCAACCATTATCAATCCAGTGCAGGATAAAGGTTTATCCAAGTTCAATCAATCTTCTCCAAACTTTAGCTTTTCTTCTCCATATCAAAAATACAGTTTGCTAAAAGTCAATTAATTGATAGTTTTACGTATTAAGGAATAATTGGAAGGGGGAAAGTTAAAGAAAATTTAAAGTTATAACAGATACATAATAAATCTTTTTTTTCTGAAATTAAAAGTATTTTCTCTTTCATTTAAGTTAAAAAAATCTCTTCCTATTTATTTAAAATAAATAAGATTGTTTATAATGAGTTAATTTTAAAAATAAAGAAGTATAGTAAAATGATATATGACAGTTAAAAATTTAAAAACAAAATTAGTAATGGCTACTAATTAAAAAATCCACAAACATCAGAATTAGTAATGGCTACCAACTGAAAACAGGATTAAAATCATATCAAAAAAATGTAATCAAAACAGTGGACAAATTTTAACAATGGTTATAGCTGCTGGATATAAAAACCAATTAACAAAGTTACAACATTTCATTACATAAATAGTGTGAGAATCAGATTCAGTCAGTCAATGAGTTCTTCAGTCTGTTGAGTTTTTACAAAGAGTCTATCACATGTCCAGAATCAGTGTTTCTCATGACAATGTGGTGTTAACATCTATTGGAAGCATATGGCCAGTCTTCAGTCTTAGTCCAATGGAACACCAGTGACCTGCCTGATAAAAGTGATGCCTGCCTTATAACTTGAAACTATCAGAGATATCTAACTGTCTTGAATAAGAGAGTCATGAAATAGCAGTCATAGGAATCTCCACAAAAACTTCAATTTTAATCATTTGGAAAAATTCACATGAAGCAGCAAACAGCAAGAAGTTAATGTCAAAATCCTTTAGACAATGAATAACTTTTCCTATTCCATTTCTGATATTAATGTAGCCATTGCTAATCTAGAAGCCTTCCAGAGTCAGTTAATAAATGAACTCTATAACTGCATAAAATGAACTGTTGGTATATGTGTTTTGAATGCTTGTAATTATTTTAATGCTGAATTATACTACTATTGTATATCTTATTATAATATATGTGTGCTTGAGGTTATTATAAATCATTCTTTAATTTAATTAAGATTTTATAAAAGTAGTTTAAAATTTACAATAGTAAATATTTAGTTAAAATAAATTGTCTTTAAAATGTATTATTTTGTCAGAAAATTATTTTACCACTAAATAAAGTAACAGTATATTATAATATCATTATGATTGAGCTAGTTGGGATTTCTTAGGTGCTGAATTAGTTTACCATCATTTAAAGCACAATAGTTCTCATAGTTAACTGGTACCTAAAGTTTACTCTGAAACAAAAAAGTGCTTTGAATGATAAGTGTTGAATTCTGCAGCCGAGAAGATCTGTACCCTTGAAATGTAGTCAAAGTTATATATCTGATATATATATATACCTCTGACTTGGTCAAATATATCTTCTGGAAATTATTCTTCTCTTCTTAAGGGGCTAGTGTGGAGCATACTTAAATTGAATTGGTGTAAATAGAATGTATAAGTTAATAATATTTCATATTATATATAAGAATAAGTTTATAATATTGTTTCACAAGTTTATATTGTTTTTATTTAAAGAGTCAAAGTTCTTGCAAATAGATTTTCCTGTTTTTTATTTTGATCTGTTTTACCCTACCTGATTCAATATATATGATAAAATCAAGAAAAATAAAGATGAGAGAGAAAATTCTAAAAAAGATATGAGGATCATAATAACCAAATTCCACAAGTTTATAAATGAAGTTACTAAATCTTAAGAAAACAGAAGTAAATAAAGAGATAAAATGAAAAAGACAGTTGAAGTTGTAGAAAAAGAATTACAAGAGTGACCTCAAATATAGAAATAAATTACATTAAAAATCAACAATATAAAGCATTAATTGGGCAATGGATGATACACTAGATAGACCATGACAGGTTAGAAATGGGAATTATGTTAAAACTTTATAATCAATTAACACAAGACAATCTAGACAATCAAATTGTAAACTTCAAGATTAACATTAAGGGAGATATCATAGAAAGATATGAAGTATATCTAAATCAGAAAAATAAAAGATGAATATTGAGATAGAGCATGGTCCTGAAAACATTATTACTCACAATGAATATAGATTAAAATCTTAATCCTATATACATAATTAGACAATGGATTTTAATAATAGAATTGATAATAAAATAATAAATAAGATAACAAATAACATATACAATAGTTTCTTATCTATGTTGGTAAGACTGATTATCTTCAAAAAGATGACATATGAAATTCACTGAAATATTCTAATAAACTTCCTGAACTATTTAGATTTTCTTGTTTAACTGATAATAAAAAAAGTATTACCATTAACAAATTATTTGATTTGTGTAGTCAAGGATTGGTGGAACTTAAGGTACAACTATCCTGATAATGACAATATGTGTGAAAAAACAATAGCCCAAAGTTTCTGCAGTGAATAGTGTCAAGATATGTGGCAACTACATCTCAAGCAAGATACTAGGCAAGTAATTGAGAAAAATTGTAACAATTCTTTTTAAAATGGGTGGAAAAATGAAGAAGATTTACAACATTTCCCCTATCACACAAATGTATTTTTCATTTTATAAGGCATTATTTACCTGAAAATATGCTGAGTATGAAAAGATGGTAGATCTTAAATGTGGAAATATCTTACTCAAGTGAAAATAATCATAAGAGTCTTATTGTATAAGCATATGTACAGTAATTCTATCCAGACCTAATCAGTAGAGATTTGTTCACATCTGGGCATAGACATCATGAAGTATCCAGAAGAAAAGTAAGTAAAAAATGTTTTTATTCCAGATAAACTTTATTTTCAGAAACCATGGAGAAGAAACCACTAAGTAAATGTTAATCCCAAACAGTATTGACTCTGCATTGCCTGAATGATCAATCAAGTCTAGAGGAAAACTAATAAAAACTTTAAGAGGTGTTTCTCACCCAATAGTTTAATAAAGTATTGCAGAAACATTGAATACAATAAAGAAGTGTGGGGATATTAGTTATCCAATATAATCTTTGGTAATTATAATGATTTTCGATTACAAAGAAAGATGCCTGTCCAATGTTGGTAGAGAAGATTGGAGAAATAAATTTGTAGGCTTTAATTGATACTGGATATCAGTTGTCCACTACGTCAGAGTTTACATTAAGAAAACACGAAAAAGCTAGGGTGACATTTTATTCTATTGTTGTATTATACATATATTATTTTAGCCAATGTGACACATGTTAAAAAGAAAATAAGGATAATCCTACACACTGATAATTTATTTGCAGAATACATATTTTTGATTATGTCTGATTTGAAATATGAAACTATCCTTGGATCAGAATTTGTATTTTATTATTAATACACCTTAAATTGTAAAGAAAATAAATTCAAATATAAAGACAGTGAAATATAATGTAATATAGTTATTGAAAGTACTATTAACCATATTAATTGCATGAATACTCAGACATGGACATTGAAAATAAGTTAAAAGAACAATTAGAATAAAATATCAAACAGTCAATGACAAATTTGATACATTATACAAGAGAAAGCTGATGAAGTAAACCTATATGGAAAAAAAGAAACTCAACAAGAACAGTTAGAAATTAAAGCTCAAATCAACAAAGATGAATCTGTTCTCATAAAATGAAAGTATGATAATGAAATAAAACTAGTAAAATAAATTGAAAGTGAGCAAGAACAGATAAAACTAAAAAATACAAACACCAGAATATAAATATGAAGGTTCAAAACAAATATCTGATGAATAAAAAGAAGAAGGGGATAAGAAAATAAAAGCACAAAAAACATTGAACAAAACTTTATGCATACCCCAAATCAAATAAAATTAAGATTAATACAAAAACTAAATAAGGAAATGACACCTGATCAGACTAAACTCAACACCAAATTTGTGCATAACAAAACTTTTACTTATATCTTATGCACATAAATGTTCAGATTTAGAGGAAGTTGTTCAAATGAAGAATACCAATGAACATAAATTTTATTTTACAATGAAAAGAAAAGAGAGACAATACTCACAAATAATAGTTATGGCCCCAGAATCATCATAGAAGAAAGAACTTTCATATATAGACCAATCTCAAAATCCTATAAGGAAACATTATATGAATAATCAATAAACTAAAAATATGCTTGCAAAATGCTAAAGAGATAAGAAAAATAGTTAAGATAAATACACTCAATTTTGGTGATTTTTTGTTTAACAGATTGAGAATTTGTAATAAATTATGTCTTATTTAATTCAGTGTTGGCCATGTCATCATCGACATGTTGTGAGCAGAATTTTAGAGTTGTGAAAGATTCTAATAATAATATCAATGAAAAAATTTGTATGAAATTTGATAGAAAAATCAACTTTTTGTATGAAAAGGGCTTTAAAAGTCAGTTTCACACTAATAATTACATTAATTTGTTGAATGTGGATCTCAATTTTCAACAAAAACATATATTAAATCTTGGTGCAAAATATGTTGGCAGTCAGTGGGAAGACAGTGACATAGAATTGAAACCTTCAATTGAAAATTCCTTAAGCATAATTAAATCTGATTTAAAATTTTGTAAAGATTTAGTAAAAAAAGTAAATGACAAAAAGTTAATTATAAAACAAATTATGATTGAAATGTATAAATAACTCAATTTAAACAATTTACATCTGAAAATAATTTGGTTTGTATAAAAAAAGATAAAGGACTTAGAATATGTTTATTACTAAAATCTGATTATGAAGACAAAGTTATTACTCAAATGAATAATCTTAACTTTATGAAAGTTGGTAAAGTAAACATAGAAAATTTACATATTCAATTCATTAATAACATTTTTAAAAAAGCCAAATATAATATGATTGACAATAGTACTTATTATAAGATTTATCCTTCTGCTACAATATGTCCCAGGATTATTTCAAACATAAAACTGCATAAAGAAAATTAGGCATTACATTTAATGTTTGATTGGGGAAGGAGTGTTTTATTATGAAATGTGTTATTTAATTGAGAAAATTCTACAAGAAATTCTTGGTTTTGGTAAATATACAATATGTTGTTCATTTGATTTTGTTAATAAAATTTGTAATGTTAGGATTGATGTTAATGACATAATTTAAAATTTTAGATGTAAGTGAAATGTATAGATCATTTGATTGATTAGCATATATTGAAATTATTTCCAATGCATTAAGTTTAAAAAATGCCAATGCAAAACTAATAAAATTTATAACTGAAATGTTGAGCTTTATTGATAAAAATATTTATGCAGTTTTAAAAAAGGATTTTATAAAATGGGCAATGGCTGGCCAATGGGTT
This sequence comes from Epiperipatus broadwayi, assembly GCA_028023455.1. Classification (NCBI taxonomy): domain Eukaryota; kingdom Metazoa; phylum Onychophora; class Udeonychophora; order Euonychophora; family Peripatidae; genus Epiperipatus; species Epiperipatus broadwayi. Next base: position 3,654,473 of record JAQFVV010000067.1, on the reverse strand, counting down.
TACCTACTGTTGCTCAAATATGTAATTTTGTAATTTTTACATATGAAAAAAAATATTTTGAAAAAAGAATATTATTAAAAAAAATATTACTGTATATTATCAAAATGTTGATGATGTTTGTAAGTGGAAAAAATAAGTAATAGTTATTTAAAGAATAATTGGTTAAAGTATAAAATGGATAAAAACAGATGAAAATTAATATGATTAGTTTGTTGATTTTAAAATAATTAGAAATAATGTATGGAATTATTGTATGATTAAATCAATAATAAAAAGAGGTTATATTATATAAATTAAGAATAATGGAAAAATGAGGTTTGAGGTCCTTTATTTGGAAATAATAGTCTTTGAAATATTATCAGATAAAGGAAAATATTGAAATATATTAAATTAATTGAAATGTTGTTAAATTATAATCATATATATAATGATTTTAGAGATTTTAATAAAATATAAGAATGAAATTTTAATAATTATATTGATTTTGTAATAAAATATGGATATAATATAATATTTAAAAAAGTAAATTTTATAAGAAAAAATTTAAAGATGTATATGATATTGCATTTTACACACCTTCTACATTAAATAAATTAATAAATAACTCTAAAGATAAACCCTCGTTTATAAATAAAAATTGTCTCATTTATAAATGGTTATGTAGGTGTGGCAGTGGATCTATAGGTGAATTAAGATGTACATTGGAACAAGAACTAAAGAGCAATTGATTTTATTAAAACAGGTTCAGAAATCGAAACAAAATTGTATAGTAGATAATATTTCATCATTTATTTTTTACGACCATAATAAGTCATGTATTTATGATTTTGACTTCAATTCTATTAAAGTAAAAATATTGCAAATTAAAATAAATAACAATAAAAGAAAAATAAAGGAAGTCATGCTAATATACACATACAAAAATAACTTAAATAACAGCCAGGCAGCAAACATTAAAATTACAGAATTGTAAGAATGTTAGCCTTTCAAAGTGTTAGTTGACAATGATTACTAGGTTAATCGAAACTGCTCCTAAGTTGATAAAATTTTTAAGTATCTAATTACTGTATTTATAAATATTTAATTATATAATTACATATATTGTTTTGAAGAAGTGCAGACATCAAATTATATATATATGATATACAAAATATATATATATATATATATATATATATATATATATATATATATATATATATATATATATATATATATATATATATATATATATATCAAAATACAGTACAATTTATATAAATTATATTCTTTTAGAAGTCTTTGACTATACACTTTGTAGTCTTTATCAACTATAGAACGTTATATAGTTGATAAAGACTACAAAGTGTATAGTCGAAAGTACTTCTAAAAGAATATAATTTATATAAATTGTACTGTATTTTGATATATATATATATATATTGATTTGTATATTACATATATTGTGAAACGAATACAGATATCAAACTTTATATATATATATATATATATATATATATATATATATATATATATATATATATATATATATATATATATATTGCAACTGACCAAAATTCTGATGAAGAAAACTCCAACCAATTACAAATTGATAAGGTTCAGCTTAACATTTAACATTACTTATATGGTTCTTTTACAATACTTTATAATAAAGAAGTATGTAGTTTATGGAAATTCTACATAGATGTGCATTTATAGCAAATCACAATAATATCTCAGGGTTCTACTATAACATAAAATAAATCGTATAAAACTTATATATTTGGACTAGCAAGTTTGTTCTAAGTTTTTATTTGACATAAATTTGGTTTAAAGTTATATCAGGCTTATAAGATTAAACTATAGTAAATACTATTTTTAAAACTTTAAAAGTATAAAATTCTAATTTATTATTACTGATATGATTGAACTGAATAAGGTATTTTATCATATTTAATTCACATCTTAAGTAACCAAATATTTAGATGAAGATGGTGTAAATTTATAAAAAATAATAAACAACATTTCTTATAAAGGAGTATGCCTTTCAAATAACATATAATAATTAGAAAATCATGTCACCCTATTTGTTTATAAAATTAGATCACGAGTATTAAGTAATTGATGACAAAGACCAAATAAGTAACAAAATATGTAATTAATTTATTAAATATAAGTAATAAAAATATTTAAATAAACAAAATAATAATAACAAGTTCTCCATAATGATTATAAATAGTCTTATGATGTGTTTATTTAAAAAAAAAAATTCTACTTTGTAATGAAGTGATGTAAAACAAACCACTTTATTGGAAGTTATTGCTAAAATCTATTCAAAGATCTTAATTATAAATAATGAACAAAACAAAATAATGTTTTATTGTATCTTTAATTAGATAATGAGATCCTATCTGATTTATAAACTCAGTTATCTTGTACAGGAGCAAAATATTAACACAACTTATAATATTATTCTTATATTATAATACTAGACTTATTAAGCTCAATTATAAATAAAATGAGAATAAAATATTGTTAGGGGTTTAACTCAACTAAATTTTAATATTATATAAGTATCGATGCCACAAATGTAAATAAATATAGAATATAATGTTTATAAAATTTTGAGAATATTAACGTGGGTAAATAAGAAGGGTAATATTTATAGTATTTAAACTATAATCTTTAGACACTTTTAATTATAAAAACATAGGATTAAATTAATAGATCAACAAAACATAAAATATTAAAAAATATATCTTAACTATAAAAAATTGTACTTAACTTGAAATAATAAAAAATGTTCTCACTAATACACACAATAATCTGTAATAAATTTTTTTATATATTATACGTATATTATTTTGTTATAAGTTGTTCTTTTGTTACATGTTTTACTGAACAAGGTAATTTTAGATATTATAACAATTAAACAAATATAAAAAAATACAATATATACTTATACTTTAGATTAATTCAAAACTTTTTAAAATAGTGCAAAATATTTATTCTGACGCAAGCTTTTCAAAATATTTGAAAGGGATTAATAAACAAATTTTAGCTAATAAATTTTACCGTCATGTGGAAAAATGCTTTTATTTTGGATAATTATCTATAAAAAAAATTAACTAATGGATTTATCTTCATAAATATTTAGAAAAAGTTACAATTTATGAATGGTATCTTTTAAAAAATTAATAAATATGTTTTACACTGAGAAAATGAAAAAAAAAAAACACACCTTATTGTGATTTTCGGGAATACGTTTATCTCACTATTAGTTGATTAAAAAGAATATGTATTTTATCCCGCATCTAGGAAATCAAACAACTTAGTGTGATTTTGAAATATTTTAAACTCACTATTATAGGACTGCATTTTATTGCTCATATTTTATTACTAATTACTCTATTATAAGGATTAAAATTTGTTTTAAATATCCATTTGATTTTTTCATCTTAAAACAATGATGGAGTTAACAATAATTGTTCAAATATTTTTAGAATACACACATGAGTAACATTATTTAAACAAAAGTAGCATTCCCAAATAAGATTTTAATTTTTTTATTTAAATCCAAGTTATAAAATTTTATTGTATTTAGAGTGTAATACAGGATAATCAGTATGGCTAGATATTCAGTACTCCATTAAAAAGTTTGTGGGTACATTTTTCATTAAAGTAAATGATTATCTGGTTTTCTATTCTATTATCATTGCACTTCAATATACTAATATGGTAAACTTTAATTTTAAGCCCAATACAGTTCTCTTGCACTCATATAATAAAAAAGATTAAATAATTCTGAACACATAAGTGTATTTACAGGTTTGTATCATATGACTATTGACAATATAATTTTCATTCAAAATTCTTCATTTTTTTTTTTTTTTTGCTTTTTATGGGAAAATTTTATCATTGTTGCCAAAATATGATATGAAGCAGATGATCTTTGAAAGGTTTAAGAATTTCTAGTGCCAAATTAGCAATAAATTATTAGAAAATAACAAAATAATATTTTATAAACATTTGAAATATCTTATTATATTAATTAATAACAATAAAATACATATTATTTTACAAGCATTAAATTATAATGTAGAAGTAACTGACTCCCATTGAGTTACACACCATCAAAAACCAATGAAAAGATAAAATGATACCATTTTATCTATAGGTTGTTTGCACATAAATTAGAACAATAGTTAAAATTCACTATATAATTTAAAACCCAAGTCAAAAACTAAGTTTATATAACAACAGAGCTCAATAATAAAATAGTATCATTCTATCTTTTCATTGGTTTTTGATGTTAGTGATATTTATAAGTTATGGTTATTCATTTATAATGATCATTAAGAAATCACCCTCTACACATGCACTATATAGATTTAAACATGTCTGAAATACTCTTCTCTCTAAACACAAGGTAAAGTTTTTTGGAAAGACTTTTAAACCTAACTGTAGATGTATAGACAAATTTTAAGCATTTAGAAATCAGAGCATGAAGATCTCAATTAATTACTTTTAATTCCATTTACTTTGTCTTAATCTTCTATTTAGAAAGGAGAGTATTCACAAAGTATTTAAATCTATACAGTGCAGGTGCAGAGGTTAATTTCTTATTTATGATTACAAATTGAAAACACAGCACTAGATAAATAAATAACTTGTTATATATAATTATTCATTTATTATTACAATTAAAAATCTAATATTTAATTTAATGTTCAAAGGTTGTTAAAAATAAGACTTGTTATTCATCTTTTAAATACATTAATGATGATTGCAAAACATTTAGTCAGTACATAAATTAAAACAATAGACAAAATCCACCATATAATTTAAAACTCAAGACAAAAAGTCAGAGCTCAAAAATAGAATAGTAACACTTTATCTTTTCAATGGTTTTTGATTCTATGTATCTTAGAGAGATATAATTACTTCCACATTACTATTACTGATATTTAGATGTTATGATTATTTATTTATAAAAGGAATCACTCTTAAACATTTATTGTATAGATGTAAACACTTCATGAATACTTGCCTTTTTAAACACAAGATAAAATATTTTTTTGAAAAGATAGTGTTAATGCAATTTAACTTTTTAATATAACCATATATGTTTATGCAAAGCAATTAGAAATCAGATAGTGGAGATCTCAATTAATCACTTTTAATTCCATTCATTATGTTTTAATATTGTGTTTAGAAGGGGGAGTATTTATGAGTGTTTAAATTTATGCTGCATATGTATAGACAGTAATGTCTTAATGATCATTTCAAATTAAAAACCAATACTAGATAAATAAATAACTTATTATATATGATTATTTATTTATTATTAACCTTGTAAATACTAATATTTTTCTTAAAGTAAGACTTGTTCTATATCATTTTATGTTAATGGTGATTTTGTAAATCATTTAGTTTGTATATAAATTAAAACAATAGCCAGAATTCTATATATATATATATATATATATATATATATATATATATATATATATATATATATATATATATATATATATATATATATATATATATATATATTTAAACCCAAATTAAAAACTATGTTTATATAACAACAAAGCCCAAATATAAAATGGTATCATTCTATCTTTTCATTAGTTTTTGATACTAGTGATTCAGTGGGAATTAGTTATTTCTGCTTTACAATTACTGATCTTTAGAAATTATGATTAATTATTTATTCATCATTTAGAAATATTTGTATTAATACATTGTACAGGCTTAAACCTGCATTTATATATGTAATATATGTGGGATTCGAACTCAGACTTTCATATTATAAATATTAAAGTAAATACTTTGACTTTATTTATCTGTGAGTATACCTTTTTACATTTAAAATACTTTCAAGAATTATAATCATTCATATTTAAATATTATTTTAAAACTTTCTATCCATTTTAAGTATAAATTTAATCTTATACATATACTAATAAAGTTATTCCAATACTAATACTATTTTTAGTTCTCTTAAAATTAATTTTATGTGCATGACATTTTTTTTTATAACTAAATATTAAACTTAAAAGAGCTATGATTATAATACCTAATACATTGAAAGCATTCTTAGCCTACATAAGAGCTAAAATTTATAAACATATGTCTACCGTTTCTGGGTTAAATATCCTAACATTTCTATATTTAACATTACAATTGTATATAAAAAAAATTCTACTTATTGAACCTTATTCACATTTATACACTGGCTTACAGCTAATGGAGCCTTACAGTGAGGTATATTTGGACTTCCTTTCAATACACCAAGCAGCCACTTTTAATTCACTTATATTACAGTCTGAAATTGACAGATACACTAATGTTAATGTGCGTGCATATTTATATAGCATAGATTTGTAATTGCAAGTCATCAGATGTCCTTTACAGCACTGATCAAACCAGTTCTGAAAAATGGATTGCAGCATTATTATTTAGTAGTAATAGATTTTTAAAATTTATAATAATTGGGTCTTGATTTAAATTATTGTTTTTTTCAAACGTAAGATAAATTTCTAATCATCTATTTTATTGGTTTTTAGATATTTTATAATGAATTTACTGCTTATTTTATTACTAACCCTTATATAACCAAATAAACATAATTTTTAATCAATAAATCATTTTTTTTTCTAAAAACAAATTTCAAAATCACTCTATTTATGAGCATCTGTTTAAGCATGGATAATTACGTAAATGGCTTATTTCTGTTAAATGCAGATTAAATATAAACAGGAGAAGTCAGTTTGTGTTTGCTTTAATATATAAATAAAGAAAATGTAAAAAATATAAAGTTAAAACAGTAATGTGTATTTTAATGAACTGCAAGCAACTAACATCCATCATCAGAGGGCACCACTAGATATCTAGCCTTAGAAAATTTATAGTTTGCTGGTGAAAATATCAAGTAGAAATGCCTACCACAGTTAAATCATCACTCATATATCTAAAATCACATCTAGATCGCAGACAGCAGAGAACCTTGTCAAATAGCATTTGACAGAGTCGGCAACAGTAAACAAAATACAGGACAAATATAACAACAATTCAAAGTTTATTAACAATTTAACAAAGCATAATATACAATTCAATTATGGGTTTAAATACCAGAGTTACTCAAATATTACAGTTTGAATTTTTTTTTCAATTAAGCATATATTGTATTTGATAGCTGATAGTCTAAATATTACACATTCCCATAAATTGTACTTTATAAATCCTGAAGTTTATAATGACTTGACAATTTATCCAGAGGTGCTCACGTATGTATTTCACATTTGCATCATCAACCAATGAATAATCAAACAGTTTTCATGACTAAATATGCTCATACAGACAGAATATTATGAAAATTAAATCTATATGATGTGCATTAAATACCACAACTAAAAATGGATAGAAAACAATAATAAATATGCCTACAGACAATCATGGTAAAGGAAGTCATCCTTCTCATTGCAAAACATACACATCCATGAATATCTCAATTGTAATTAATAAAATCACGGTAGGCCAAAACATATAACAAGAAACTCATGTGGTGATTAAGTATTTGGGATTGCAATATGCAATTTATACATATACATATGTCAAATTCTTTAATTTCAGATGCATGTGACACAAACAATAATCAAGTAAAATTGCCAACACTCTTAAACAGCTTATCAAATGATGTATAAAGTTATATAACACATGTATAGTAATGTTTTAAAAACAAAATCTTCAGGGTTATTATTAATTATTAAATATAAACTGTAACAAATGTATAACAAAAAGCTGTTTCTTTTTAAAACTTTTTTTATTAAAACCTCATTAAAACTAACATGTATTGTACTTAACAATTGCAAAAGTGACTTTCTTAAAACAATATCTTAGGCAGGAAAAGAAAAAAAATGGCAAAATTAAAATGAAAAAAAAAAAAAAAAAAAATACTTTCTGTTATTAAAACTTAAACTACTTGATGATCAAATACATTAAGGGGTAAAACATATAAACATGAATAATAAAGATAAAACTAATTTATAAAACAAATAATTTTCATAAAGATATAATTACATCATTTAACATATCTATCATTGATTTACTGTTTATGTCTTATACAATTCCTAAGTGCAAATAACGGTAATAGTTTCTATGTCTTCATTTACTGGTTTTGTGAATCTGGTAGAGAGAGCTTGTCCTGGAATTACTTCTTCAGCATTGGAAAGTAAATTTCTTGAATGGCATATTTGATGGTAATGGTTGGCTATGTTAGTGACCAATTCAGCATGCCATAATACACTTTTGATGGCTATAGGCCACCTATTGAAGATTCCCAGTGCTTTAGCTGTTCATGGTTTTTAATATGACTTCTGGCAAAAGTTTTGTCATTATGTTAAGAAAGCAAAGATAATGATCACAAAAACAAAACAGTTTGCAGAATAATGGCAGCATTGGCATCAGAATGAATTATAATCCAGAGTTGGTCATTTTATAATATAAAATGTTTAATTTATTATAGCTAATTCTCTTTTTAAACAGTAGTTTGGTTTCCAAAAACTGTGTAAAAGAAATTCATGTGAAAAAAGTTATTGTATATATGGAAAATAAAAAAAATTATTCGGAATCTAAGAAATCAATATTAATAATTAAATGAACTATATGAAAAAAAAATATTAAAATATTATATTTTTTGTGCTATCAAATTTTAGTTCATACACTTTCAACATATATAAAATATGTGTTTTAGGAACATAAATTTCCATTTGAAAAATAAAAAAAATTGAAAGTAATTACACAATGAAACATTCATTGATTTCTCTACAAAAGCCATCAAAAACTTTAAAGTTCAAAATATATCATCAAATTCCACATTATAAAAAAAATAAAATAAAGATTATAGATTGAATATGGATAATAAATTCAAATCAAAATAATGTTTTTATTTTTCTCATCATTCTGCTATCTAAATGATAAATATTTTTGTGTATAAAAAAGTAATATAATTTATCAGATTTTATGTGGATGTCAGAAATTATATATTGATGAATTAAGATTTTCTGTCAAGAAAGGATTGAAGGAGCATCAATTATTATATAATCGAATTAAAAATAATGTAAATAGTCAATTTAATACAGCTTCAGTATTCTTTGACCATGAAAAGACTTGTAATTATAGGTTTACATTTAATAGTAGTGAAATAAAAATATTAATGGAAGAAAGAAATCACAAAAAGAGGAAAATTAAAAAGGCAATTTTGATTGATAAATATAAGGATGATGTTATTAATAGGCAAATTGCAAATACGGCCATGCACAACTTATGGAAATATATGTAACATTAAGTTTTAAAAATTTGAAAATCAGTTATAGCTGACAAGGATTACTATTGAAAGTGCTACAAAAAATTTAAACTATAATACTGTATTTACCATTAAAAAAATCACTAGATGGAGCTTTACCAATATCTCCGTACAAGCTTTGTTTACATAAATGAAATTTATAACATGTTTTGTTTATCATAAATGTACCCTTGAAGGTTTTTGCAATCATATATATTGGTGAAACTGAGCTGACTTCAGACCCATATAGCTGTCTAGTTTATTTAACTGGATTTGAAGATATTTACGTATCTGAAAAATTCATGCTGGCAAGCTGATAGAAACATGTTTCATAAATGCTAAGTTTAGAGTTAGTGTTTAGATCTAGTTTCTCATCCCTACCCTTCACTGATAATAGCCAATTAGTTTGAAATCAGCTGATCTGAAGGTGGAGACAATGAATGAGATATTGAATTTTATCTCTCTTAGCATTTATGTAAGCAAAGCTTGTATGGAGATATTGGTAAAGCTCCATCTAGTGATCATTAAATGTAAGCTATAAGCAAGTTAACAAAATTTATAATATGTTTTGTTTATCATAAATGTACCCTTGAAAGTTTTTGCAATGATATATATTGTAGAGGCTATATGGTGAAACTGAACTGACTTCAGACCCATATAGCTGTCTAGTTTGTTTAATTGGATTTGAAGATATTTATGTATCTGAAAAATTCACGCTTGCAAGCTGATAGAAACATGTTTCATAAATGCTTAGTTTAGAATTAGTGTTTAAATCTAGTTTCTAGTCCTTACCTTTCACTGATGATAGCCAATTAGCTTGAAATCAGCTGATCTGAAGGTGGAGATAATGAAAGAGATATTGAATTCTATCTCTCTCAGCGTTTATGTAAACAAAGGTTGTATGGAGATAGATATTGGTAAAGCTCCATCTAGTGATCATTAAATGCAAGCTATAAGCAAGTTAACGAAATTTATAACTTGTTTTATTTATCATATATATATATATATATATTGTAATTATAATTGAAATAATATTTTTAACAGTTTAAAAACAATTACAAACAATCCTTAAATCTGCAGAAGTACTTTTGGTTACTTTCTAACCTGCCTCAACTGCCATTAAATTCAAAAACAAAAAGCGGAAGTAAACATCATCAATTCAAATTCCATGAATCTTGTATTTTAATGTTAGAAGCTTGTCAGTTTATTAAATGCGTTTTATTCCTGTTTATAAAAATTGTCTCTTTAATTTTTCTTTTACTATGGTTTCTCTCTTCATGAAGAATTTTCACATTTTCAAAATTAAATTTAAATTTATATTTAGATGTTTTTTCCTGATCAAAGAAAACTGAAGGAGATATTAAATCACCATTATTTTTATTTTTTACATGCTTATATAACAATTCATGTTCCATCAATCTTTTCTCAATATTGCACCTAGATTCACCTATATATGACCACATACAATCACAAAAAATTTGATATATGACATTACTTTTTTGCTTGACAGGTATGACATCCTTAGAATTATTGACTAATTTATTAATATTGATTGGAACATAGAATGAAACATTAAAAACATTATTATATAAATCCTTAAAAAAATTTACTTGTGGATTTAAAATAAATGGAATAGAAATCCATTTTTTATTATTAATCTTCATTTCTTTTAAAATATAATATATATTTTTTTTAAAATTGACATAAAAAATCATATATTATATTATATTATATATATATATATATATATATATATATATATATATATTGTAACCAAAATCCCCGGAGCCGTCCACCCTGATGGCTCACAAAGGTGGTAACCAACCTTCCATCACCCCTCCAACTACCCATCATCATGCCGTACTTGTTGCGGCACTATAAATTGTAACCGTAAATTGTGTAATCTCAACTACGTAACGTAAGTGCACTAGGAATTACAACCTTGGTCACTGATCAACTCTCATTGCACATTATCAGCTATTAAGAGCTGTATCCAAAAGCATATCATACTATTTATTTTATGCACAAAAGACCACAATCAACATCTGGGGCAATTTACTACAGACAAAATTAATGAATTAACCTAACTTTTTATAATTTATTTGATCGCAGCCAGGGTATACCGCGAAGACCTATCATAGTATTATTATAAATCATATTAAACAAATTATAAGTGCAATTTTATCACCCTTAAACCTCAATTTGCGATTTTTATGGTATGCGACCCTATGGCCGACCATGTACAAGATAGCGTAATTTGTGGAACCACATAAAATTATGAAATTTTAAATCATCTATATGATTTCTAAGACAGATGCTAGTCCAGGTAAAGCTTTGCAATTAATAAACATGAATAATTGGGTTCTTTTATAATTTAATATATCATTGAGACTCTTATTGTATTGACGAATGAAAATTTAAAAATGTTAGGTAAATATATTTAATCATATCATTATTGAATAAATCTGTTCACAAGTTTAATAATTAATTTGTATTTTATACTAGAATCAACTACGCAAAGCCACAATGATGGAAAAGGTAAATGGGATTTTATTGTACCCTACCAATCATATACTACCAAAGACGAAAAGCATCTTAATGTTTTCTCAAAATGTTAATAAATTCTTATATCATGTAGACAATAATATGTAATTCAATGTATGCTCTATAATGTATGCTCTATCCAAAGTTTATGATTTCTGATGTTATGAATGACACATAGCAACGGCACAGTAAGTTTAATTATAAATCAACTTTTATTTACAAACTTTATGAACAATAAATAGTTAATTTCAATATTTTAAATAAAAACATAAATAAACAAATAAAATAATTAAATGATGGTTCAATAGACTTTCTTCAATACATCTCACAGGTACAGTATTTAAAAACCTAATCATACCTTATTTCAATCTAATATAATGAATATTGAGACAATTATTAGATTCAGCATTAACTTATGAAATATTGAACGTCATTTCCAGATTCAATAAATCCCTACTGTATACCTATAATAATATAATAAATAATATGATGTTTGTATGTTTTAGCTATAATGTAATCATTAATTAAAATGAAAATGTAAACTTACACTCCGGTAGATAATAATTAACCAACAGTTAATTATCATGAAGTACTTGAATAGAATGTCCTGCTACCATTTATCAATCTAACCGATAAATTATGCTTACAAATGAAGAAGATGATTTGGCAGATTAACTAAAATACTTTGCCCAACTTATATCTGTGAAGCAAACATATTCCTGTGGATGTATTCATCTACACGTAGGAATTAAATAATACTAACGTTTTGCGTATTTAAACACTATCATAAAGTCATACGTATAATCACACAATTCCACGGATTAACCACCAGCGCAGGAATGTGTGTAAAATACAAAATGGCAATTAAAATAATCTGCGGATTAACCACCAGCACAGATTAAAGCCTTTAACATACTAAAACAACATTATAATTTACTTCACATTAAAGTGCAAATCATCCCCCTCAATTCTTCTGATTATTCAGAATACGCTGACACTTTAGCAAATGTGGGTTCTTGCTTAGTAAAATATTACAATAATCAGGACAACTAATGTACTACTTATCTTGCTTAAAATAAACATGTATAATATAATGTAAATAATATTGGCATGGGAATATAAATCTGGAAAGACTCACAAAATATCTCATAAAGATTGGTATATCTCATGAATTCATTAAGTACTGTTTAAGCTTTCTCCGCAAGCGCTATTCTTTTGAATAAATATTTTATTCAACCTTTATTAATTTAAATCTAACAAATATAACTTATGAACTCGCATATGAAGTTCATATAACGATAAAATTAAATAAATGTATTATTCATTAACATATAACATTTAACGGTGTGTGTGTGTGATAAAACTAAATGTAAAGCATTTTATAGTTCAAATACATGAATTTTAGCAGATGTGTATCACAAATTGGATTGTATAGCATTTTGTAACTCCTAATGTGATCCGTGGAATCCATGTACAATGTGTAGAATAATAAGTATATGAGGTAATAGCTATAACTGTAGTTAAATTCCATACATGCAATTATATCCATTTGATTAGTTATTAAAGCAATATTAGATTAACGATTTGCGTGGCTCTCCAAACATGAAACAATTTTAAAACAGGATACACAGAATTTAAATGAAAATGTTTTTCATAAAGTTATTAATCCCTACATCTCTCTATCAAAAGTGTTCCAAGTTTATCCTATCCATGCAAGTATTTATTTATCCATTGCGTTAATCCAGGAATAACCAATTACAGCAATTACTTTATTCATTTTAAACTGACGATACAATTATAAAATAGCTTTGTTTAATTATTTAAAGATGTTTATGATCAAATGTTAAACAAATTAACTAGCAATTATTACTGGCATTATAAAATTAATTATCAATCAATAATATATTTTATTAGAATTAAAGAAGGAAATATTAAAAGATTTTGACAAATTTAACGCTTTACTTTATTTTAACTTAAACTTTTTCTTTTAAAAAACAAATTTTCATTTTAATAAAACTCTGTAATTAAAACACTGATTCAAATTTTCCAAATTGTAGAATAATAAATATTTCAAAACATACCAAATTCTTGTGTTTAATTCTTTCAAACTTAAACTGGGAAGCTCCGACATTTCAAAAAATGTAATATTGGAAACACTACCGGTGATTTGATTCTTGGCCGACTGACTTGAAAAGATCTTTAAATTTAGTGATCCATCTTAATTAGATACCACTAAGTTATTTTATGTTTATAACAAATTTTGTGGTAATTTATTCACTTATTAATGGTTTCAAAATAAGCTCAGCAAATTTACACTATTTGCCTTTACCATTTCTGTTCTTCTTCCCACCAAAAGACAAACTAACAGACGATATTCTCCTAGAAATTCGCGCTCTTTTCTTTTATTACATTGAGAGCCTACGTAATTATTGTATTTATTTAATAATTATTTTAATTGAAAAATGGTTTTATTTTAATTCAATAGAAATAATAATTTAAGATTACTTTAAATAAATAAAAAAAAATATTATTTTTAATAATATTTTACCAAATTTTAATATGTTGTAAAATTTTAAAAAGTTAAACATTTTGATATGAGTTAGCATATGGAATGAAGCAAATTGAAAATTATTAAAATAATATCAGAAAGTAATCTGTTCAAGTGCGAATCAAGCCAACCAAATCACCAAGAGAAGAAAGAGAAATTTTTATATAAGTTACATCAATTAATATATTTTCTACTAAAATATATGGTAGATAATATATATATATATATAGAATTATAATTTAAATAAATATATATAAATATATATATATATATATATATATATATTTAAATTGACATAAAGTATTCTTTATTTGTTCCATTTTATAACCAACATCAAGCAATTCCTTGGCAAATATCTCAATATTTTTCAGTTTATCACTTTGGTAATGACATAATTTTTCATTCCAAAAAAAAAAAAATTAAAACTTTCCATCTTATGCATCATAGGTACTTTTAATTTACAATTTATATATCCTCTTTTTTGCAATGGCTTAATTATTAGTTTATAATTTAATATACTGTAATCTTTTGTGATCATTAAATCTAAATAGTTAATCTTATTGTCCTGTTCTTTTTCAATAGTCCATTTCAAGCCATTCAACTTATTTAATTCCTCTATAAGAAAAATTATACTATTAGTATTTCCACAAACAAAAACATCATCCACATATCTTTTGTAAATTTTAATATCTCCAAAAATACACATATTTGAAATACTACTCTCATATGTAGATAAAACGAACTTGCAAACTTGTGCAACTACAGGCAAACCCATAGGCCATCCTTTAGTCATTTTATAATATTGACCTTCAAAAAATGCAACAATGTTATCACTAAAAAATTTTAAAAAATCAATGATAAATTTTTTCATATATTTACAAATACTTTTACTTTTTAATGCATGTTCAATTATTGTTATGGAATTCATTCTATCAATAGATCCATACATTTCTGTAACATCCAGTAACGCAATAACATTTTCATCAATCATTAAATTTTTAAAAAGTGCTAAAAATAAAGTTTTAAATAATAATGTATACTATATGATATATCTTTCTTGTGCTATATGTCCTTGTATTTTTGCAAATATAAAATTACATAAAGAAGGTAATCCTTTGCGAGTTATGATAGATTTTGGTGGTTCTTTCATATATCAGACTTCTAAATATATTGGTAAACTTTTACAAGACTTTTTAGGATTTAAGAAAAATACTATTGCTTCATCGTTTGACTTTGTAAATAGTATTAAAAATTTAATGATTGATGAAAACGATGTTATTGCTTCATTGGATGTTACAGAAATGTATGATTCTATTGATAGAATGAATTACATAACAATAATTGAACATGCATTAAAAAGTAAAAATATTTGTAAATATATGATAAAATTTATCATTGATTCCTTAAAATTTTTTAATGATAACATTGTTGCATCTTTTGAAGGTCAATGTTATAAAATGACTAAAGGTTGGCCTTGGTTTTCTAGTAGTTGCAAGTTTGAATTTTTTTATCTACATATAAGAGGAGTATTTTAAATATGTGTATTTTTGGAGATATTAAAATTTACAAAAGATATGTGGATGATGTTTTTGTTTGAGGAAATACTAATAGTATAAATTTGCTTATAGATGAATTAAATAAGTTGAATGACTTGAAATGGACTATTGAAAAAGAACAGGACAATAAGATTAACTATTTAGATTTAATGATCACAAGAGATAACAGTATATTAAATTATACACTAATAATTAAGCCACTGAAAAGAGGATATATAAATTGTAAATCAAAAGTACAATGATGATAAGATGGAAGTTTTAAATCTTTTGTTTAGAATGAAAATATGTATTAAAGTGATAAACTGAAAAATATTGAGATATTTGCCAAGGAATTGATTGATGTTGGTTATAAAATGGAACAAATAAACAATACTTTATGTCAATTTTAAAAAAAAAAAATATTATAATTTGAAAGAAATGAAGATTAATAGTAAAAAATGGATATCTATTCCATTTATTTCAAATCCACAAGTAAAATTTTTTAAGGATTTATATAAGAATGTTTTTAATGTTCCATTCTACATTCCAAACAATATTAATAAATTAGTCAATAATTCTAAGGATGTCATACCTGTCAAGCAAAAAAGTAATGTCATATATCAAATTTTTTGTGATTGTATGCTGTCATATATAGGTGAATCTAGGTGCAATATTGAGAAAAGATTGAAGGAACATGAATTGTTATATAAGCGTGTAAAAAATAAAAATAATGGTGATTTAATATCTCCTTCAGTTTTCTTTGATCACGAAAAAACATATAAATATAAATTTAAATTTAATTTTGAAAATGTGAAAATTCTTCATGAAGAGAGAAACCATAGTAAAAGAAAAATTAAAGAGGCAATTTTTATAAACAGGAATAAAACACATTTAATAAATCAACAAGCTTCTAACATTAAAATACAAGATTTGTGGAATTTTAATTAATGACATTTGCTTCCACTTTTGGTTTTTAAATTTAATGGCAGTTGAGGCAGGTTAGAAAGTAACCGAAAGTACTTTTGTGGATTTAAGGATTGTTTGTAATTGTTTTTAAACCGTTAAAAATATTATTTTAATTACAATATTGTTTTTAATTAACAGATATTTTATTTATTATATATATATATATATATATATATATAATCAATTTAAATATCTTATATATATATATATATATATATATAAATGATAAATTGATAAAATATTCAGCCATTTATAATTAAATAAGCATTACAATACGTTTAATTTAAATACAGGAGATTGTATAGTAGAAAGAGAAGAAATTGCAGAGACATCAATCCATGGGGATCAACCTACACTAAATTGAGGACCTGCATGATTGATAGAGCAGATATTGTATAGATTCTCATATACCTAATTCTGTACTTTGGATTTAAATTCAATTTAACCACAAAATTTTCATTATTAAACAAATATCAAATTAAATTATTTCAAGGTCAAATGTTATTTATATTAGTTAATATTTTAATGAAATTATTATTTACATTTATTCACACACATTTAATATTCACATCAGCTTTAACTGAATTTCAATTTTTTTTTAAATTTAATGTTATGTATATTGCCATAAGCTTTGTATGATTCTATTGCAACTTGCCTATTAATAACATCATCCTTATATTTATCAATTAATATTGTCTCTTTAATTTTTCTCATTTTATGATTTCTTTCTTCCATTAATATTTTTATTTCATTACCATTAAATGTAAACCTATAATTACAAGGTTGATCATTAAATTGACTATTTACATTATGTTTAATTCGATTATATAATAATTGATGCTCCTTCAATCTTTTTTCCACAGAATATCTCGATTCCCCAATATATAATTTTTGACATCCATATGAAATCTGATAAATTATATTATTTCTTTGCAACATATGAATTATATTCTTAGAATTATTAATCAATTGATTAACATTTGGAGAAACACAAAATGAAATATTATACTTTTGTTTAAATATATTTTTTAATTAATTTAGATTCCATGTTATTTATAAATGGCATAGATATCTATTTTTTTATTATCTAAGATAACATTGCAAACCCTCTTCTTCTTATTAAATGAATTTTCTGTATGCAAGATTTGGTTTTTATCATAACCAATCTTTAAAAGTTCATTAGCAAAGAGTTCAATATTTAAAATTTTATCACTCTTATATTTACATAATTTATCTTCGCAATGCAAAAACGATTTCAGACTTGCCATTTTATGTATCATTGGAAGACGTGATTTAAAATGAATATATTCTCTTTCTCCAATAGGTTTAAAAATTAATTTATAATTTAAATCAATAGCATCTCTATATATATGATGGGTAATGGAATTATGATATTTCTGAATTTAAATTTTTTTTTACAACTGAGCAAAATATATATTTGAAAGAGGATAAAGGTTTACAGATGTGTTTTATTAAAAAAGAGGCATATAATGATAAAATTAAAACACAAATGAGTAAATTGGGATTTGATATTATTGATATTTGTAACATGGAGGGACAATGTGTGAAATTTATAAATAGTATTTTAAAGAAGACAAAAAGTCATTTTATGGATAGTTGTACATACTATGATATATATACATCTACATATATATGCTCAAAAATATTTTCTAGTATTATACATCAAAAAATAGGAATTCCTCTTAGATTAATGATTGATTTTAGTGGATAATTTATGTTTAAAGCAGCTAAATATATTGGTAAATTGTTACAAGAAATGTTGTGTTTTGGAAGATATACAATTGCATCTTCTTATGAATTTGTTGATAGAATTAAAAGTATAAAAATAATGATAATGATTTGTTGGCTTTATTGGATGTTACAGAATTGTATGGATCAATTGATCTTTTTGAATTTATAAGTTTAATTGAAATTGAACTAATTAATATGTCTGTAAATAAACATTTAATAAATTTTATTATTGAATCACTAAAATGTATAAGTGGTAATATTATTGCAACATATACTGGTAAGTTTTATAAAATGGGTAAATAATGGCCAATGGGATTACCTATGGTAGCACAAATTTGTAATTTTACATTATCAAAATATGAAGATAATATATTTGATTATTATAATTTTGAAGATATTAAAATTTATACTAGATATGTTGAAATGTTTTTGTTTGAAGTCCTAATGACATTATTGATGTTCTTTTATATAATCTGAATTATTTAAACAATTTAAAATGGACTATTGAGAATGAACAGAATGGAAAAATAATATTTTTGGATTTACAAATATTTAGAGATTCTACTGATTTAAATTATAAATTAATTTTTTAACCTGTTGGAGAATGAGGATATATTCATTTTAAATTACATGTTCCAATGATACATAAAATGGTAAGTCTGAAATCGTTTTTGCATTGCAATGATAAATTATGTAAATATAAGAGTGATAAAATTTTAAATATTGAACTCTTTGCTAATGAACTTTTAAAGATTGGTTATGATAAAAAAACAAATCTTAGCTAGTTCAGTAAATCCATTTAATAATAAGAAGAGGGTTTACAATGCTACCTTAGATAATAAAAAATGGATATCTATGCCATATATCAATAACATGGAATCTAAATTAATTAAGAATATATTTAAAGAAAAGTATAATATTTCATTTTGTATTCCTCCAAATGCTTTTTGATTGATTAATAATTTTAAAAATATAATTTGTATGTTGCAAAGAAGTAATATAATTTATCAGATTTCATGTGGATGTCAAAAATTATATATTGGTGAATTGAGATGTCCTGTGGAAGAAAGATAGAAGGAGCATCAATTATTATATAATCGAATTAAAAATAATGTAAATAATCAACTTAAACTGGTTCAGTATTTTTGACAATGAAAAAACTTGTAAATATAGGTTTACATTTAATAGTAATGAAATAAAAATATTAATGGAAGAAAGGAATCATAAAAAGAGGAAAATTAAAAGGGCAATTTTCATTGGTAAGTATAAGGATGATGTTATTAATAGGCAAATTGCAAATACGGCTATACACAACTCATGGAAATATACATAACATTAAGATAAAAACAATTGAAATTTAGTTAAAGCTGACGAGGATAACTACGTAATCAAAAGCTCTTCAAAAGAATTTACACTATATATATATTATATATATATATATATATATATATATATATATATATATATATATATATATATATATATATATATATATATATATATATATATATATATATATATATTAATCTAACAACTAATGCAGTCAAAAAAAGTAGGCCCCAGAACTGTACATTTATCAAAAATATGGGCAACATATTGCTTCTCTGTAAAACATAATTTATTCACTGTCACTGTCTGACAATAAATGTATATCTTTGTGCATGATTGGAATACAATTGCTATTACTAAAACTTGCAATGTATAACTTACCATCTATTGATTTTTTGGAAAAATTAACAAACATAAATTAAAACAAATTAATCAATAAATTTTAAACAAAATTAAGTATATTTTCTAAAATAATAAAAAAATAAAAAGATAAACTTTTTTTTTAATTAGATGATAAATAATAACACACACACACACATATATATATATATATATATATATATATGAAATACATTAGAGTTCGTATTTATTTATTAGTTCACAGAGGGTAGTACTGGATTTCTTAATCATGTGGGATGATTTAATTGCTTAATATTTGTATATTTATTTCAGTATAGCGTTATGCACTGGGATTATATATATATATATAGTTTTGCGATTTAATTATGACAAACTCAAGCTTATAAATAAATATGTAAATAAACACTGAATTAAAAACATTTACAATCTTCTAAAAATAAAAATAAATTATTTTATGTTTTATTAAATTATTTAGAATTTAAAAAAGTTTATTAACAACTTAAGGCAATCTAAGAATTACTTTGAGAATATAAGGTAATTTTTTAAAGCTTTCCAGACAATAAAATATGAATCATGAATATGTCACAGCAAATCTAATCCCAAAATGTCATTTTTTAATGGTGATGTTATTTTAAAACAAATCATGTAGAAAGAGAAATTTTTTAAAAACTTGTGTTATTTCAAAATAATGCAAAAAAAAAAAACTTATATGTAAAGAGAGAATTAGCTATAGCTCATCTATTTACCAAAAATTTTTAATTATCAAAGACAGTGACTAAATTTTTTTAAGTAGATAAGCCAGTAATTATTTCATCAATAGATTTACTTGAATTTCTTAATCAACTAAGTTCATAATTATTTTTATTTAATATATTTACCAAACATTTTTAATTAGATTAATCTGTCAGTTTACAGATAACAGAATCTTAAAAAAACAGGAACAGACTTAATAATAGAAAATTGATTTTATAAGAGTTTTTTTTTTTTTGTAATTGACAAACATAATAATAATTAAGAATTAATAAAAGTTTTATGTAATAAGTATTATTTCTGTAATATAAATTTTAAACAAATTTATAATAATTTTAGGAACAAGTTTATTTTTTAAAAGTAAAATAATATTGACTTAGCTTAATTAATAAATGCATAACTCTATCAATGTGTGTGTGTGTGCATGTATATATTACATACATACATAAAAAACCTTGAGAGTTGAAATTAAGTTTGTGCTTTTCCAATTATAAAATATTATAAAATAATTTAAATATTGAGATAGAAAAAAATATCACAGTATGTATTATCATATATATAAATTTATTTTTATGAATAATGTGTGTGTGTATATATATATATATATATATATATATATATACATAAATTTATTCATAATATATATATATATATATATATATATATATATATATATATAGAATCAAATTTTTGAATATATATTACCTAATATCATCTATAAAATATATGGCTTAGTTGTTTTGAAAGAAATTTCTGCCAAGGACATTCTCTTTTGAGACTTAAAAATCTACAAAATCTTTGTAATGTTTGCATTGTTTTTATACAAGTATGACAAATTATTGCAACAATTTTAGAAAAGATACATAAAGTAATTAGTGGAAAACAATTATAATTATTTATATTTATTCTAAATAGTATAAACATCGACCATGCTACAAATGATCTTAAAAGTAAAATCATAGCCAATTGTGGCACAATTTATCAGAGTAAAATCAGAGAGGCAATTGACATTTAGGAAAAGAAATATTGCAATAATAAATTTGATAAATAAGTAGTATCAATCTCTATGAACTTATTTTTAAGAAACTTTGCAATAAAAACATATTTTATTTTTAATTAATTTATAATCTTTTGTCTTAGATATAATAATCAATATTTAAATCAAGTGACATATTATCTATAATTAATTTTCTCTTACCCAAAGCTTTTTTAAAAAAAATTGCATTCCATTAAGATGATTTGCAAGATGATTTCCGACATAATTGTTTTTTATTTTTGTTTTTTTTTTTAAAAAAAACTATTGAGACCTTCATTTTTATCAGATCGTGGCAAGTTCTATAAAACATCAGCTTTATAGTTGTAATATCATTTAGTCAAACAACTGCAGAAACTCAAAAATTGTATTCACATTGCACCTATAATTTTTATATGATTGCTATCATTTATTTTATAATAGTTAAAATAATTGATATTTGTACTATACAAGTATCATCCTACATGTATGGATCATAATTTAAATAAATAATTTTAATGACTATCTTTTGTTTAAATACTCAAAAGTTATTACTATAATAATAACTCACTATTTTTGCTTTTTGTATCTTTGTTTATTGATGAAATATAAATTCAAAATAAGTGCAATCTTGAAAGCAGGAGAAAACTTAGCAAATTGATTTTTAAAAAAAGTAAGTGTTTGCTTAAAGTTTTAAAATTAATCAAGCCAATCAAAAACTATTTATAGAATATGTATGTTTATATAAAAGGTATAAAAATATGTATAGCGCTTTTCTAATTTTAACATATTCAACTATTTATAAAGGATTTTTTTTATTGAGACATGTTAAAAATTTTTAATGACACAATTTGGAACAAAATTTTTACAAGTGTAGCTAAATAAAACTGACACGCTTACATATATAGTGTGTTATTCCTTATTAACCTGATTAAATAAGAAATGTGAACATTATAACATGGCTTCATTATTTTATCATCAACCTTCATAATTTAGTAAATAATAAGGGTCCTGTATACAAGGGTATGATGAAATAACAGAAACATATGTATTATCTTTTTAATGAAATATGATATCCATATTGGAATGCTTGAATTACATGAGCTCAATATCCATAGGTATTGCCTTCTTTTTCACAAGTTGAAAGGATACATCACATCATCATCATTATTATTATTAAAATTATTATTATTATTATTATTGTTATCATCATATTATTATTATTATCTAAAAAGACTATCTTATAACACAATTTCAAAACAGCATTTTAACTATTATCAATATGAAATTAAGACTTGCAGATCTGATATTTTAAAATCCCTTCCCACGTTTTTTGTCTCCCTAATACTTACACTTCAAATTTTGTTAGTGAAAATCTTTTTTAAACTTAATATTAATAAATTTTCAAAGGTTATAATTAGTGTTTTTTTTAATCACTCCCCTAAAACATATAGTATATACTTTTTGTTCAATCTGTAAATGGCTTTGGCTGTAGATATCTACATTAAATAAATAATTGAATTATTATTATTATCATCATAATCATCATTTTTATTGATAATATTATTATTTTAATAGACACAATTAATAACATTATTGCAGAACTTAATAAAAAATCTCCACTTGAATGGACTAGATGTGGAAAATAAATATCAAGGGATACATTTTTGGATTTACATATTCAAAGAAACAAATGTATGCATGACTATAAAATGATCATGAAACTAATTCAAGTTAGAGAAGCCATCCACTCCAAAGCCAATGGTCCATTCAAATAAAAAATGGCAGTGCTAAAGGTTTTTTTTTCATGGAAACAAAAAACTGTGTAAATATGAAGTTGATAGAAATTCTATCATTGAATATTACATTAAATATCTTACAGACATCAGCTTCAATCGTTTTATATTAATTAATATTAAGTTGTAATTAATATATTTTTAAGTGCATACTCATTACATAAGTAATATGTATTAAGACTATAACCTTAAGACTATGCACCTAGATACGACCTCTACAAAATTTATAGAGCTTAATATAGTAAAAAAAAATATATGAATATTAACACAACACCTAGAAATGACAATCTGCCCTAGCCATGGATTATCTTCCTTTACATATTTAATATTTCAACAAGACTTTTGAAAATTTGTGCAGATACCATTCAAGTAGCTGTTAGTTCACCTTTTTCTCTTAACAATCTGCTTTAGATAAAATTCCATTTGAACATGCTCCACAGATAGTTTACAAAATTCCATGCATTTACCCAGCTTGTAGTATGGTGTGCTATGAAGAGTCTCAAGCCAATACATCTATGAGAGTCACTCAGCACATATCTTTATAAAAAGGCAAAAAAAATTGTGAACATAAGGCTTTTTTCTGTATTATGAGCTTGTTATGGGTCATGTCTTTTTATTTTCTAATGCTAAGACCATCTATACAGAGAGAGATAATCAAAAGAGAAAATTGAAGGAATATGGATTATTGTAAGGGACTCCCATTTAATCAACAGGAAATAATATTGTGTTCCTCTATCAAAAAATAAAACATCTGGCATTTATAAGTTTACATTTTTCTTACAATAATTTGCATAGTTTCTAACCTTTATATACTCAATCTGTTAATGACATACTTCATTCCTTTTGCATTATGATTCTGATAGAATTCACCAAAAACTTTACTCAAGATTTTGAAATATTATTAATGCTGTTGTTGTTATTTTCCAATTAGTGCTTGATATTCATCTGACCACCATAGATTAACCTGGAATCTTTATTTTTTAATTAATAAGAGATGTATCTCTAAGATGATTATAGACAATCAATCTAAGAAAGTAGTAAGCTTAAGTTGTGACCTAAATATTATAATAATTGATCTGAGTTGAATTTGGCCTCACATCATATGTATGACAGAAAATATTCATAGGCTTGAAATATAATGTTTATGAAGCCAAAATATTTATTCATAGAATTTAGTTCTTTGTAATAATTGACAAGTGGGAATGTTGACTGAAAATAATTTTTTTTTTCTGCTATGATAAAAATTTTTTAGAATTATTTTTAAATCCTGATAAAATGTTCTCCATGTTGTAATTACATAAATTATGAGATTTATATAAGCATGGTTGAAACATGAAAAAAGAATTAAAACAATTTGTTTAACATCATAGTCATCTCATTTATAGAAATCACATAATTTATGTCATAATAACCATATTAGAAATCAATGACTTTAAAATTTCAATTAATATTATTATGTATGAGAAGTTCATGCTGAAATGTTAAATACCTCATGAGTATTCAAATTGCTTAACAGCTGGCATGATTAATTAAATAAGGCTTAAAGTTTTTATCTGTTTTCTCTTACAATTTCTATCAGTCATTCTCAACAATCATGATATTTGTTTTGTTTTGTTTTTTTAAAAAAAAGCGTTAGCTTTTTCTATTTTAATTTTAGTGAATTTCTTGATTACTAGTGTGAGAATTGATTGTGAAAATTATTCAGTTCAAATATTTTATATATCAGCAGTAAATAATTTGACAACTAACACAAGACGGAATTATTTTTTATTAAGCTTAGGAAACATAAATATTCAGTAAGTCTTGATTTTATGTATAAGCATTTCCATTAAAACTTTATGTCATCTAAAGTCAAATTTTAGTGTTAATATGATAAAGATACTTTTATTTTAAGTAATCTCTAGATATAAAAATACCTTCAATTACCATATTTCTGGTCCATAAAATAAAACTTTATTTAATACTTGATCAACAAACTGAATAAAATAGAATGCAATTTAACTTTTTTTTTTGTCAATCATTGGTGGTCGAGAATTCAGCGATGACTGCTTTACAAGCAGTTGTCCCGGGTTAGTGGGATCGCTTCCTGGCTGTTGCTATGATACATGAGGAAAAAACAATGTTTTTTTTTTTCATCGTTTTAAATTTCGATGTTTTAAATTTTTTACAGATTATCTTCAGTTTAATATTAATGCATGCTGAAATTTCATACACCATATAAATCAAACAAGTAAATCAATAAAAATAATAAGATTAAATTATCATTGTCATTTCTACAAATACAACCACAGCCTTTATTATTTTCATGATGAATATGAATTTGTTTATTATTGTCATTATTATCAATTTTATCACATTTGTTTTCACATCATTAGATTTTATTTAAACAAAATAATAATATGGTATATTTTTATTTTATTTTTAATGATAAAAAAAAAATGTAATCACTAATCCTATCTAAAACATTAAAGCTGTTAAAATATAGTGAGTTGGTTTATTTATTAAATTCATATGGATGTTTCATAAAGTATTAGTAATGTTTTTAATCAATTTGTAGTAATATTCTTAATTGTGTTTCAAAACTCTTTTTTTTAATTACTATTTAAACTAACATAAATCTTTGTTCTGTCAACATTATCATAATAACCGCATTCATCTATACATGTAATTTCCTTAGTAATCAACTCTTTGAAATTGTTTACAGACAAAACTCAATTATTTTTATTACATAATTACAATGATTTTTATTTATTTATATTTGTAAATTACTAAATTTTTAGTTATTTATATGATGTTATAAACTCATTTCTAGTTTACATTTTTTACATTTTCAACATAATTTGTCATTGCATCTTTATTATTATATAAATCTTTACATTTTATTTTATGCTTAGTTCCCATATTATTTCAATCTTAACATTTATTTATATTAATAAATTGTTATATTAGATATTCTTTTATATACAAGGTTCTTGATTGTGTTTATATTTAATTTTTGTTGACTTTATTAATTGTTTTATATGTATGCTTGTTTAGTTTTAAACTGATGTATATAGTTTTACTATTTCATTTTTTTTTGTCATCATATTTTATTTCATTTCATTTAGACAATTTTTTATATATTTTTTATAATGTATGATAATTATTAATACCTGAAATACATGCCTAATATATACCTGTATTAATATATGTAATATATAGGGTATATGATAATTATTGTTTTTATTTTAATAATATTTATTTAATTTTTCAATAATAAAATAATAAAACAAATGTATGACTTTGTTTATTCCATTTTCTATTATCTTTATTTATGGATATATTCATAATTGATGTTCAACTAAAAAAAAAACATGCATAGATTAATAGTAATAGTAACAAGTCAGAGGTCACATGACTTATATATAGCTTGCACTTACTAATATGTAAAGTTAAGAGCGTGCTAATAGCTCTAAACAAGCTTTTTTTTTTATTTATGATAAATGCTACTACAAGAGAAGGCATTCAAATCGTGGTCCCCATCCCCAGACCGGTTTCGACCTATGGGTCTCTTCAGTGAGGAGTTGGGACATTAGATCTAAAAAACCAACTCAAGCAAAGCATTTATCTAAAAGATAATTGTTAGAAAAAGATCTGAAACTTTTAGACATCTACATGTCTTTAAAGTTTTTTTGTATAAAGTAGTTTTAAAATGTAATTTTGTTGTTCATTTATATAAAAAAAAAATATTTCCATAGAATTGACATAAATGATCTATTTGTATTTTGAATTTTCTTTTTTTTCCTTTGGTGTATTTCATTATAGTTGTATATAATCATTGATGTATATTATGTATACCAAAACTATATAGTTTAAAGTTATAAATCATATATTTTCTACTTTCTTATGCATATATTTGTCAAATGTTTATTTAAATGTGTTTACCATGTTCATCTCTTTGATTGTTTGATTTTTTTATATTTAAAAGTAACAATAGTGCAATATAATAGAAGTAATTATTCAAAATCTTTTAGATGTATTTTATAATTTTATTTTTATCAAATATATATTTTTTTAAATTTAAATTTGCTACTGCTTTATATTCATTAGTCTTCAAACATAATATTAATTTTAAATTTTGTGAAGTATATGGTTTTATAGAAAATACTATTATTAAATATTTAAAATTATAGTCTCAGAAGTATCAATTAGAAATAATTAGTAGTTTTTTTGCTAACATCTTCCTTTATATGGATATGATCTCATTTATTCTACTTTCTCATTTTCTCTTGAGAAGAGCCTCAACAGTTTGGTATTATATTTGCCTTGTATTTCTTTATCATCTATTCAAAGGCATTATCATCTTACTGTTCAATGATTCAAAATGGACTTTTAGGCTATTATTTTTATAACAATCCTGCTTTGAATTGCTAAGTTGTTAAAACCTTGACTGAAACTAAATCCTAATGAAAATATGTGAAAGGAGTACTGATATATTCCTTTTGTCATCTTCCCCATTTTTGAATAATTTTTATAAGCTTTGATTTCATTCATTGTATCTACTATTTTGTCTTCTATTATCATTGATAATAATATTCTGAATAAAATTGATATGTGTTGATCAAAATACAGGTGAACAGGCATACATCAAATAGATCCAGTAGAATAAATTTTATTCAGTTGATATAATTCAGAACCTAAGGCAAATTATTGATTTATTCCTGATTATTTGAGATCGTGTAAACCCGAATTGCCAATATATTTATTTCATAATTTGTTTACAAGGGTGGATTGGGGTTTATGGAATGATGTCAATATATGACACATTTGATAGTTTACTATTAAGCAGTGTCATTTTGGGGTTACAAATTGTGGCCAGTGATAATAGTTTTTGGTATTTTAGTTATTCCAAAATGTTGTGATTCTAACATATACATAGTATATTTTATATTTTCTTAAGTCATGAGGTATGCAATTGCATATTTGGAAAATAGATCATAAGTCACAAGTAAATGTCTCATTCTCCTAAATGCTAAGTAAAGAGTTATAGTAATACATGTTTATCACATAACTAGGACTCTCATGAATAATGGTATATAATTAATCTGCATAAGAACATTTGTTTGTTTAGTTTACTTACATATCTCACAGTTATTTTAAATACAGATGTAATATTATTGTACACATTAAGCCAGTAAAACCAACTGCTTAAAAAATTTTCATTTTTCTGTCTCCATAATGCACATATAGTCCATGAGTGTACTTAACAAAAAATGGAATAGTAGAATAACTACCATCCATATATTATTTCTTCCTTTCATTTGATATTTGAGGGTTTGTACTTTTATATTGCTGTATGTAAGAAACACCCATTATCTCTTCTTTAACTTAACTGATTGATATTGTTGCTGTTTTTAGTAAGTCCTTCAAAGCATTCTCTATTCCATCATCATAAATCATTTCTATAATATCTGTGTAAATTCTTTGCATACAAATTCTGGTCACTGGGTTGCCTCAGATCATTGCTAAGAATATCATGTATAATATTTTTTATTCATTTGCAATACTGAGTAGAATAATTAAACTCAATTAAATGGTTTTTAAACAAGCAAAACTTTCTATACAGTAGTGCCACTCAGTGAAAGCCAGATTAATCAATAGATGTCAGAAGGCTTGTGCATAAAATTCCTATCTGGTGCCTATTCATCCAGTATCCTCAGACTAATTTATAGTTTGTGGCTTTTGTCAGTGATGAGTCAGCAAGATCTTAGGATCTAATGCAACCCTCCAGCAGCCACCTTTTATCTCTAATTAACAATACAAGTTCCTTAATTTATATAGTCATATAGGTCTAAACTCAGTGCAGTATCCATACATTTTGGTGTCTTTGGTTCTTTAATAACCATAACCACCACTATCCTACTAGGCAGGATTTGTGTTAAATCACTAAACATTCTTATGCTTACTCATAACTGTTATTCAAACAGGCAAAACTCTTCATATATTAGTGCCACTCAGGACAAGCCAGAGTAATCTAGATGCACTGCTCTCAGATCCAAAGCTGATTACTGATGAAAACCATAAACTAGAAACTAGTCTGGGGATATTGGGTGAGTAGGCACTGGATAGGGATTTTATGTACAAGCCTTTTGGAATCCATTGATTAGTCTGGTTTGCATTGATTGGCACTACTGTATGGAGAGTTTTGCCTGTTTAATTAACAGTTACCAAAGACATCAAAATGTATGGATACTGAACTGAATTCAGACCGATATGATTATATAAGCTAATGATCTTGGATTGGAAATATTATTGTGTTTTCAATTTTATTCTAATAGTATTGTAGTTAAGTAGAGATAAAAGTTGGTTTCTGGAGAGTTGCATTGGTTCCTAAGAACTAGGTGAATAGTTCTCCAATATAAGGCTCCTCACTGATTACTTGCACAAGTTAGAAACTAGTCTGGAAATATTGGATGAGTAGGCACTAGATAGGGATTTTATGCTCAAGCCTTCTGGCATCCACTGATTACCTTGGAAAGCTTTGACTGTTTAAATAACAGTTATGAACAATCATAAGAAATGTTGATCACGTGATATTTAATGGTTTAAATTGTTTTTAATTAGATAGCTGCAGCCAAAACTTGAGTCTATTATAGTCAATTATTACAACTATCACTGACTGAAAAAGATATTCAATGAATGTTTTGGGAGGCACATTGATAGACATTCTATTATAGTGATGGTATAGTTTATTTTTTGAGCTTTCAACAGCTGCATAATAAAGTAAAGAATAGGTGAAATTGGAATATCATCACCTTCAGGGTGTTTCCAGTGCTATTAGTTTTAACAAAGAAGAATCTATTGAAATCTGAGCACAGAATTTGGTTTTAATTTTGTTCAAAAGTTTGTCATATTTATGTGTCCTTTGCAAGTCTATATTTTTTCTTCACAGTTATAGTAAAGAATTCATGTCTGTGGTAATTGTTTTATTAAAAAAAAAACATTATACAAATTGTAGTTCCATAACAATTATTATATTTGCTTCTTTGTTTTAAGGATGGGACAATCCTGTATTATTTGTATTTTTTAAGATGATGTCTAATATATCACTCCCCACAATATCCCAAAAGGAAAATATCATTAATAACTAACATCCTATTTTATATCGATCTTAATCCTATTTTCCTCTCAGAAAAAAATAATTTGAGACATTGCATATGTTTGTCTATATCAGCTGAAGCTGAACTACATCATCAATGTACAAGAACTCCAAGTACTTGACATTGGATATAGTACTCATCTAGTATCTCAGTGACCCAGCATTAACCAACTCATGGAGAATCCAATTAAAAAGTAATTACTAAATCTTGAAAATTGTATGTTGACAGTCACCTGTGTGCATTATCATCTGTCAATAAGAAAGGTGAGATCAAAGTTAAAGAATGTATTTATTTAAATTTTAATAAAAGTTTCATGAATTGGTGCAGGGATATTTACATCTGGGATCATTATGTTATTGAGTGGGTTAGCATCTAAGTATAGACTTACTCATTTTTTTTTACTATAATGGTTAGATTTGTATATGTTGAAGTGCTCATGCAAACAATGACTCATTCCATTATATGTGTCATCTGTCTCTCTACATATTTGCTATACTGGTAAGATATAATGTAATATTTCATCAAATATGGATGGTAATTCTGATTTTAATTCTATGTTTAATCAAGCTTATGGTATTTCTAAAAATAGTACATAAAATTGAGTAATTATCTAAGTATTGAGACAACAACCTTGTGCATAACTTAAAGTTTTTTATTTTATTGATAATTTATTGATAATTGTTTACCTGACTACCATAAAACTTGGTAATGCACGATAAATCTTTAGCACTAAACATATAAGTTTCTCCATGACAATAACTGATCCTTATCATAATCTAGCACTGTTCTATTCTTAGCAAAAAGTTGAAATATAATATAACACCATTCTATATTTTCTTCTTTTGATCTCACCTTTATTTCTAGAGATACCACCTTTACTTCCACCATCTTCATTCTCTGATGAACTCATTTCAATTATTTCTGACATCATTCTATATTATTTTTAATAAACATTTATTGATTATGGATTTTCTTTTTAGCTCTCTCTTGATTTCTTCTGAGTGTTTGAAGCATTGCATTTTAAATAACTGCATTATTATCTGTCAATTATTTTTTTCCAGAATCAGTAGACAAATTCTCTTTGAACTGAACTCTTAGTTCTTTGACTTAATAGTCACTTATCATGAATAACCATTACCCTAATTGGCCAGATTTTATGCTTCCTTGCCCTACTTTATTCCTAATATTGGTTATTGCTCTATTTCTCTCATATTTTTAGATCACTGTTTATGTGGTATTTGCTGCAATATTTTTTTTAATTTGATCTCCAATCCCATTCTATTGTTATATTATATCAACTCAGAATTTGATGTACTCTTTCTCTCTTCGTTTGATACTTATTTCTGGTCATTCAAAACCCACAATTTTTATTATTAATAATAACATTATTCATGCCATTATCATTATAGAGCTGAACATAATTCAAAATCTAAAATTTCCAAATACTTATTTATTAATTTTAGAGTTCATCATAATACATTGTTATATATATATATATATATATATATATATATATATATATATATATATATATATATATATATATATATATATATAACTATTCAGGGTATACTTTAAATAGATTATTACAGGATTAAGTGCAGTTTGTGTACCAGTTACCTCAGGTAAATAATTGTATTCATGTCACATTTGAGTCATTATTATTACAAATTATCTCAGATAAAAAAAGATGATTTAATTGTGCTTTCTCTTGTGGAATTTATCAAAAAAAACATGTTTCGAGCTACTAGCATGCTATATATGTTGGTGAAATAAAATTGGAATATTATATTTAAAATCATAGATGTGATTTCAAACACAGACTATTCAATTATACAAATAAACTATGCAAATTAAACATTCATCAAAAATTATTATTAGACACATTCTCTAGTTTTCATAGAAGTGGTAATATATTTCTACTTCAATTTTTACTTCTATTTGATCTATCCCATGATTAAATTTCAAAAATAATTAATTTTAAACCTACTTAAATTTTTGATGTTTATATAATACCAAAAATTATGGATTTAGTTTCTGATATTATTTTCAACAATTTTTTTTTCCGGTTTGCATTTTTCTACAATTTTTAACAGGAAACTTTTAACAACTATCCATTTTTTCTTAACTTTATGTAGCATCTTCTTTCAAATACAAATATTTCTCCTTTGAATGTTTTGGTATAATGTAGGACACATTCATATTATACTATACCAAATTTTCATGTGACTCAAACACTTCACACTTTATAATCTGATGTCAATTTCTCTTCAAATTCTGACTATATCATTTAAACGTGTTATCATACTAGTTATTTTCATTTTCTTTAATTGTTTCAAAGATTTGTGGTGCCATTTTAATAATATACAGAACTTTCTATACAATCTCATATTGTTATACAAATTTTGACATTTCATTTTTTTGCCAGATAATATGTTTCAGCATTTTTTTCATATTCTTCAATGATTACTATATTATCTATGCATTTTAAATTATTTACGATATTATCTATTGCTTATTCAAGATGTGTGATAAATAGGACCTATGAGACTGGATCTCTTTCTCTTACTTTTTTTCAAATTTATTATATTATTTCATTGCCATTTTTGATGTACCAAAGATGTTGCTTAAAAAGTTAACTAATTCAATATTAATGACCTGATTCCATATGTTGAGGTAGATTGTAATAGTTTAGTCTCATGTTTTAACTACTAAATCTTAGAGTAATTGTATATAGCAAATACCTAAAGGCAAAGCAAAAAAAGTGAATATTAACATTATGGTATCATGTAGAATAATAATAATAATAAAAGGCCAGAATAATAAATTGAACACTAAATAAAATAATAATTTGTATTCTATATGGAAAGAGTTTTTTTTTTTTTTTATGCATACTATCTAAATTTGCAAATGAAAAAAAAATGTAGATATTTAATAATTTTAATATTAATTCAGATATTATTAGGAAGAATTTGATAATATTTTAATATTCACTTCATAAATCGAATAATTATTTTATAGATTCTTAATATTATATAAAAAAAAAACGTAGTCTTTTTTTAATGATAAAACAATTCAGTTTTTTTTTTTTTAAAAAAAAAAACAAAAAAACAACAACAAATAATTAAATTTTTTTTTATCTCTAAACCTTTACAATGGGTTGATTAAAAAAAAAAAATTATTATGGAATGTGATTAAAAGACAAAATAACATTAAAAATATATGGAATCAAGAAACATAAAATTTTGTATAATTAAATTCGAGATTCTGCTATATTACTTTTAGAGTAATTGTAATTGACAGATATAAAAATTAAAAAAAAAATCAATTTTTTTCTCTCCTTTCAATTATTCTCAGTTTCTCTTTCAGAAAGACATAAGTGAATAAAATTAATTTCTTTTATATACATATATTTCGATTGAAATATAGTAATCATGCTGAGCAAAATGCAGTCATATTTTGAAACATGGCTAACATATCAATATAAGTTTTAGGAGAGAGAATCGATGTTTTTTTTTTTTCTGAATTAGCGAAGAAAGAAAAGCCTTCTTAAATAACAGTCGGATAAATCTGTCACTATTTGTTAAGTATTCTAACAAAAAAAAGACATTTCTATAAAAGACGATGTTAATTTTTCTTGCAATGAAAATCAAAAGTAATGCGACCATTTAAAAAGCCAACTCAATTTGGAAGTATATATATATATATATATCACAATTTCTAGAAATACCAATGATACATAACTGAAACAAGCTCAGTCATATTGTAAACTAGCTGCACCAAAATATAAGCCATAATTAAGGAAACTGAAACTGGAAAGAAATATTAATTTGGGAAATAATAAAAGGCTTAAACAAATGACTTAAAAAAATAACATATAAAATAAAGTATATATTACTTTGTGAATGCATATATATATATGAAAAACAAAAACAAGTTATAAATCACGTAACTTGATACCGCTTGCATTTATGATCAATAGATAGAGCTTTACCAAAACCTCTGAATAAGCCAACAAAAGAGATAGTGAATTCTGACTCTTTTGACTTTTATGTAAACAAAAAATATGCTTGTTCGGAGGTTTTGGTAAAGCTCCATCTATTGACCATAAATGCAAGCGATAGCAAGTTATGTGATTTCTAACTTGTTTTTATTAAATGTACTTTTAAAGGTTTTTGCAATGATATATATTGCAGAGGCTCTGAGTATGTGATGAAACTGAACTGATATCAGACCCATGTAGCTATCTGGCTTGTTAGGCTGGGGTTGAAAACATTACGTGTCTGAAAAATTTATTCTTGCAAACTGATAGGAACTTGTTGTGTAAACGCTTGGAGTTAGTTTTTAGATCTAGTTTCTAGCCATATCTGTCACTGTTGATAACAAATTATCTTGAAATAATCTGATCTGAAGGTGTAGCCAATGAAAGAGATAGTGAATTCTGACTCTTATGACATTTATGTAAACAAAAATATGCTCGGTCAGAGGTTTTGGTAAAGCTCCATCTATTGATCATAAATGCAAGCGATAGCAAATTACATGATTTATAACTTGTTTTTGGTTTTTCATAAATGTACCTTTAAAAGTTTTTGCTATGATATATATTGCAGAGGCTTTGACTATGTGGTGAAACTGAACTGATATCAGACTCATGTAGCTATCTGGCTTGTTAGGCTGGGCTTGAAGATATTACATGTCTGAAAAATTCATGCTTGCAAACTGATAGGAACTTGTTGCATAAACACTTATAGTTAGTGTTTAGATCTAGTTTCTAGCCATATCTGTCACTGATGATAGCAAATTAGCTTGAAATCAGCTGATCAGAGGTGGAGCCAATGAAAGAGATAGTAAATTCTGACTCTTTTGACGTTTACGTAAACAAAAATACACTTGTTCAGAGGTTTTGATAAAGCTCCATCTATTGATCATATATATATATATATATATATATATATATATGGATTTATAAGTATATATATATATATATATATATATATATATATATATAAGACTTATAAATCCAGGAAATAATATTATATTTCAACCAGAGGGCTTTAAAACCACATCGATTGAATTTAAATATTGGAACTATTACATCTCTGGGTTACCTGGTCTCCTAAATGATTTTTATATGTGAGTTTTTTTATGTAAAAGTTTTTTTATGTGAAAATATTTTTATATGAGATTTTTTATGTAGAGATTGGTTATATGGATGTTTAATATCTGTGTTTAATTGGTATATAGATAAATAATTAATTATTATAAATTATTTTACTTTGCACTAACTATAATTTTTGATTAAAATGTATAAGTATTTTAGTTTTTAATGAATATTAATGTGAGCATAGCTATTTTTTGTATGTGAGCATAGTCTATTTTTGCATGTATGCACATATGTATATTTTAATTTTGGATTTTTTATTTATTTACTTATTTCAATTCAAATAGAATTTAGGCTTGATTAGGAGGAAATGTAGTTTTATTTTGTTTGAATTCTGTCATTGATTGGGTAGATGTTGTGTTAGATTTTGTGACCAATCAGGGAGGGTTTGTTAAATTTATAATCTTTTATAATCTTTTATCAAATCTGTAATTTTGAGATTATCACCATTTTACTGTGTATTTTTTCTTTCTGGTGAAAATCAGTCCTCTGGTTGAAATATAATACTATTTCTTGGATTTATATGTCTTTTTTAGTTTTTTATATGTATTTCTTTTGGTTAGTTTATATATATATATATATATATATATATATATATATATATATATATATATATATATATATATATATATATATATATATATATATATATATATATATATATATATATATATATATATATATATATATATAAAGTTTGATATCTGTATTCGTTTCACAATATATGTAATATACAAATCAATATATATCAAAATACAGTACAATTTATATAAATTATATTCTTTTATAAAAAGAATATAATTTATATAAATTGTACTGTATTTTGATATATATATATTTATATATATATATGTGTGTGTGTGTGTGTGTGTGTGTAAGCAAATTGTAATTTAATAATAATATTATTTTAAAATTATATATATATATATATATTCCTTTTATTTATTTAAAGTTAATAAGGGGATTAAAATTCGAATTTTTTATGACTTTCTTGTATAGTATTCAGTTAACAAAGGAAAGTTAAAAATATATATCAGCATCATCATCAACCATTATCAATATACTGCAAGATGAAGGTCTCTCCAAGTTCAGTCCATCATCAATCTTGAATTACTCTTTTCCACATCATCCTTGCACACTTTCTTATTTCAACTATCCATTTCACATGTAGTCTCTGTCTGGGTCTTTTATAATCTCTTGGAATCCAGTTTAAGATTTAAATTGTCCATCTATTATCATCTCTTCTAAAAATATGTCCAGATCAACTCCACTTCTGGCTTTTAATTTTTTCAGTGAGGTCAGTAACACCTTTTTGTTCTCTTATCCATATACTGTATTTTCAATCTCTTCTTGTTACTCTCAACATGCCTCCCTCCATACTTTTTGAGTGATCTGAAATCTTTGTATTGCTCTTCTTTTTAGTGTCCAAGTTTCAGATCCATAGGTAAGGACTTGTAAAACACAATTATTAAAAAATCTTTCTTTTCAAATACATAGGCATATTTTCTTTTAGTATCAAGTAATTTTTACCAAAAGCACTAGAACTAAGTTTAATTCTATGATTAATTTCATCCATTATGTTTCCATCTGTATTAATAATCTGACCAAGATATTTGTAACTGTTAACTTCTTCTAACTCATCATAATCAATCTTTATTTTCATATTTTGAGAAAACCCATTGAACATTACTTTAGTCATTTTAAATATATTAAATTTATTAAGGTCAAGCAGATGATATAATAATAACATGAAAGGCTAAAACCTTCTACAGATGCACCTTAAAAATGATCATGTGACAGCCAATCAGATATAATAATGACTGCACATGGAACTCTCAATTCAAAAAGACGAGCTATAAATATGAGAAAAGGATGGAACCGACCTCCTTGTATATTTAAATTTATATATAAATAAGCAAGACTCAAGCATTCCAAACTAAGGTGTGAAACTTAAAATATCTTCCCATTTAATGCACTAAATATTATATATAACTAAGCAATGTGAAATCTTTCGATTTACTGTGAAGCAATTTTCAAATATAATTTTGTTTTTAATTAATGGACATTTTATTTATTTTACACACACACACAAGCACACACACATGTATATATATATATATATATATATATATATATATACACAAAAAACATAAATCCAAGAAATAATATTATATTTCAACTAGAGGACTAGTTTTCATCAGAAAGTTAAAAAAAAAAAATACACAGTAAAATGGCATATTTTTTTCTTTCTGATGAAAACCAGTCTTCTGGTTGAAATATAGTATTATTTCTTGGATTTATAAGTCTTTTTTTTTGTTTTTATATGTATTTCCTTTGGTTAGTTTTTTATATATATATATATATTCAAAACAATACAATAATTAATACAGTAAAACAATATTTCAAAAAAACAAATATAATAGAAGTACTTTCAAGTATCTATGTAGTCGTTATCAACTAGATTCAAATTGTATTAGAAAAAAACCGTTACAAATGTAAACAAAAAGTAATAAGTCAAACATCAATTTTTTTTTTTTTGATGTATGAAGTATCACTTTTTGTTTACATTTGTAACGGTTTTTTCTAATACAATTTGAATCTAGTTGATAACGACTACATAGATAGTTGTAAGTACTTATATTATATTTGTTTTTTTTAAATATTGTTTTACTGTATTAATTATTGTATTGTTTTGGATAATTATATATATTTTATTCTAATTGGAATACAGACATTGATTAATATATATATATATATATATATTAATCAATTGTAATGAATATATATATATATATATATATATATATATATATTCATTACAATTGAAAATATTATAGAATATTGATTAGAAATAAAAACAAATAAATATAATCATTATATTAATAGCAATAACATGTTATATCTCAAGGAAAACATTGTAGATAATATGAACAAATACTTGCTACTTCTAAATATAAATATGCACCACATGAATACATAATTAGTGATATCATTACAAAAGAAACTAACTACATATTTTTCATATAAATTAATTCAATCTTTAAAGTGATTTAAAACGAAATACATAAATAACATATTGATGGTAGGCAAATATATATTTAAAATGTCCCAACTAACAAAAAAAAAAAGAAAACAACTTTAAAAAGTACATTTTTTACTTTGAAAGACCTAAAATTATAATTTTTTTTTTTTTTTTTAAAATACAAACTTAAATAATTATAAAAATATCACTCTGCCTATAATGAAATTAAAAGTAGATGGTTTGAGATTCATTAATTTCATAATTGGCTGTATTGAATACAAACAGTGGGAAAAAAAAAAACACTTCCCAGCTTATTTACACTTACATTATTGTACAATAGACAAACAAAAAATAATATAAAATTACTTCAAATTATATATTTTATTTTTCTCAGTTGACTGATAAGGCAGAATGAATGTATGTGTGAATGATAAATATTTTTTTTACAATAGATATATACAACCATGACAGAGAAAAATAAATCATGGCCCTTATTCCCAAGAGGCTGTAAAATTACCAACTAAGGCAGCAGTTGGTGGACAAAGACAGATGGTGCTAAGAATCTTGTGTTTGAGGATCCAGGCTACCATTTGTTGATAACTTTTATTTAGGTACTTACAACTGCAGATCACATTCAGTGAAGGAAAATTGCAAAAATTAAAAGAAAAATATTAAATGGGACATTATTGGACTTTGTGAAGTTAGAAAAAAAAAGTGAAAAGACAATTGATTTAAAAAGTGGACATGTTCTCTAATATAAAGGCACAAATATTGGAAATATAAGTAGAGTAGGGTTCATTATAAATAAAAAGTGGGAGAACAAAATTGTGGAGATTGATGGTGTATCGGACTGAGTGGCATGATTAGTTATGCAAATTAATAGCAGATACCAAATGCAGATAATTCAGGTTTATGCCCCAACAAGTTCTCATAGTGATGAAATAGTAGAAGATTTTTATATGGATGTACAAAAGGCTTTTGATCAGAGCAAACATTTTAAAATTGTTATTGGAGACTTTAATGCTAGAACTGGTAAATAAATGAAAGATGAAAATGCTGTAAGTAATTTTGGTTATGGTAATAGAAATGATAGAGGAGATAGACTTGTGGAGTTTGCAAAAAATGAAAAACTTTATATTATGAATTCTGTTTTTAAGAAAAATGTTAAAATGAAATGGACATGTTAGCATCCAAATTAAGTTACAGCAGAATTGGATTATATTTTGACTAACAGAAAATACATATTCCAAGATTATAGTGTTCTTAATAAATTTAACACAGGAAGGGATCATCAATTAGTAAGATATATGATACATGTTAATGCAAAACTAGAGAGACAAAAATTATTAAGAAAAAAACAATATTTACAGTTCATATTCCTAATCTTCAGAAACATTTTAATGAATTTAAATTGGAACTTACAAATCGGTTTCAAGTATTAGTAGATTTTGAACGTGATTGAGATTTGAATTAAATTAATATGAAAACAACTGATACACTTTTAAAAACTGCAACAAAGATAGCTGGTAGAAAAAATCAGCAATTGACCAATAAAATTTCTACTAAGACTGGAGAATTTATGAAGAAAAGAAGGAATATGGAGTTATATAAAAATAATGCATTAAAAAGGATTGAATATCTCAAATTTTGTAAAATGGTGCAGAAAATGGTTATTTTGTAAAATGGTGCAGAAAAGAGTTGAAAATGATATAAAAAGTATAACTGTGAACTATCAAAGAAAGCTGCAGAAGAAAATACAAGTCTTAAGAGTGTAAAACAACATTTTGGTATTGGTTGAAAATTTATATCTACAATAAGAAAAAAAATGGAATTATTATTAAAAAAAGAGATACATCATGAAATTGGTAGAAGATTTCTATCAAGAATTTTATAGCAATAAAGAACACATAAAGAACACATACCTCCTATATCTATTATACCTTCTGAATTGTCCAGAATTTTAAATGAAGAAGTGAGATATGCAATTAAATTTATAAAGGAAGAAATGATTTCAGGTAATGAAGAACTTATTATTGATATATTAGAAGAAGCAGGTGAAGAAATATATATATTTTTTTTAGCAAAGTTAAATACCAAATATCTAAATGATAAAGATGTACTAGATGATTGGAAGAATGCAGTATTATTATTAATATTTTAAAAAGGTGATAAAGAAGATTTTCGAAATTATAGACCGATCAGCCTTTTATCACTTTTATACAAAATTTTTACTAAGGTAATTACAACTCATCTACAAAAAGCATTGTATTTACATAAACCAAAATAATAATCTGGATATAAAAGTGATTTTAATACAGTAGATCATAGCCAGGAATTGAGAAAAATTACAGAGAAGAGAAATGAATAAGAGTTGTTATAATGCTTTGGATTTGTAGATTATGAAAAGGCATTTGATTCTATACATATTTATTCAGTGATTAAAGCATTGGATCATCAAAGTATAAATCCAGGATATTGGCCTATTTTAAGGAATATTAATAAAAATGCAACAGCAACAATTAAATTACAAAATGATACTAGGAAAATCAGCATTGATATGGGAGTAGAACAGAGTGACTCCATATCTCCAAAACTTTTTACAGTAGTGCTGCAAGAAATATTTTGTTGATCAAAATGGAAAGCTAAAGGAGTGAAAATAAATGGAGATTATTTAAGTCATTTAGATTTTCAGATGATGTAGCTGTTTTTGCATACAATGCGCTAGAGCGGCAAGAAATGTTGCAGAAGATATCAGATGAAAGTAGGACTAAAGATAAATGTTAAAAGATTAAAGTAATTCTTAATGGATTTTCTCAAAATATGAAAATAAAGAATGATTATAATATGTTAGAAGAAGTTAACAGCTACAAATATATTGATCAGATTAATAATACAGATGAAAACATAATGGATGAAATTATTCATATAATTAAATTTGGTTGTAAACCTATTTGTAGAAATAACTTGATATTAAAAGGAAATATGTCTTTATGTTTGAAAAGGAAGTGTTTTAATAAATGTGTTTTACCAGTTCTTCCTTATGGATCTAAGACTTGGACACTTAATAGAAAAGCAATACAGATATTTCAGGCCACTCAAAGAAGTATGGAAAGATGAATGTTGGGAGTAACAAGACAAGATCGAAAATGCAATATATCGTTAAGAGAAAAAAAAACAGGTGTTACTGTCCTCATTGAAAAAATTAAAAGATTGAAGTGGATTTGGGCTGGACATATTGCTAGAAGAGATAATAATAACTGGCCAATTGAAATCTTAAACTGCATTCCAAGAGATTATAAAAGACCCAGAAAGAGACTACATGTGAGATGGATGGTTGAAATAAGGTTTGCAGGGGTGATATGGAGAAGAAAAAATAAAATTCAGAAAACATGGATTGAACTTGGAGAGACCTTTATTCTGTAGTGGATTGATAATTATTGATGATGATGATGATGTATACTAACTACAAGTAATAGTAAACTGTTTTATAGACTTAAACTAAAGGTAGGACAATCTTTTATTAGAAAAGTAAATGACTTAATAAAATTTTTGGTTGCTATAATACCTATACAAGGTTAAAACCTTAATGTAGTTAGCAATTTTTTTTTATTTTTTATAAAAAGTAATATTTCAGTAAATACTAAACAGTTATCTATAAAATCAGTAAATATGTGTTTTATCAAGTACTCATATTTCCAAAATAAAATGTGATTTTAGTCAAATAAATAATATTATTATCAGTTAAATAAGAAATGAAATTAACTTTGAGAGAAAAAAATAATTATTGTATTTAAAATAATAATGAGTTTACAAACGGTCTGCAAATTATATCAATGATATAGATATGTTAAAATAACTGAACCAATATATATTTTCAATGGAGAGAAAATTGGAGTAAAATACTAGAACAATTTATATTTCTGATCAATAACTGAAATACAGGTTTATTATATACCTGTATCAACATATGTAATATATAGGGTATATGAGGATAAACTTTTACATGACCCACTCTACTCACCCCTCTATCTCATATCACTAATACAGTTGAACCCATATATGTTGAAAAGATAAATAATCATATATCCTTTATATTACATGTATTGATACAGGTATATAATAAGTCTGTACAGAGTAGATATGTCTCCATCCCTTATGTATGTATTAAATGGATTATGTCTTATACTTTAAGGATCAGATTGACTTTCAGTCAACATGGGTGTGAAAGAAATCTTGGCCTCAGTGTGGCCTATGAGCGTTCCACCATCAAATTTTTAATTGGATGAATAATTGAAGAGTTGGAGTGTGGAGTGGATTGAAGCCTGTCCATTAAAGTATGAAGATTGGCTATCTTATATATATATATATATATATATATATATATATATATATATATATATATATATATATATCGGATTACTTATTGCATATATGTGCAGAGATAATATATATATATATATCGGATTACTTATTGCATATATGTGCAGAGATAATAATATGGACCAACTGATGATTCCTAGTTTAGCATGAAATACATACGTTCGTGATAATTTAACTTTTCAACATATATGTGTTCAAGTGTATCAGTGATATGATGTAGGGTGGTTAGTGGTTGGTCATTTGAAAGGCTGTGCTTATATACCCTATTTCTGATCAACAAAATGTTAATTTCAATCCTAGTTGTAAGAGTAGCTTACAATCCGATTGAGTCCAGCCTTTTTTACTCACACCACCAAATCAAAGTCATTTAAAATGTAAGATTTGCTAATAGGAGGTTGATCATGTATTATTATTTTATAGAGTAAACATATATACATATACGCAACAAACATTAATTTTATTAAATACTATATTAAATAAATGTCACAATAGACTAATTTCTCTTATCTAATAAAAATATAAGAAGCCTAGCTAAAGAAATCATACAAATATATATGTATATGAATAATAAATTCAATGTTAATGCTTTTTTATGTCAAGATACA
Source organism: Epiperipatus broadwayi (assembly GCA_028023455.1). Lineage (NCBI taxonomy): Eukaryota > Metazoa > Onychophora > Udeonychophora > Euonychophora > Peripatidae > Epiperipatus > Epiperipatus broadwayi. The sequence continues at coordinate 3,610,243 of JAQFVV010000067.1, read as the reverse complement.
AGACATTGACTCTGTAAACATAGTGATGACCTAATGTCAAGCCAGTTGTTAGGTAACCAAATGTGATAGGTGAAAGCATAATTTTATTACATAATTTTATTATTATTAACAATCAATATAATATGCACAACAATAGATAAATACAGCAAAGGAAATAGAAATGCAAGTATATTAAACAACGGAAATAAATCAATTATTTTATATAGTGCAATGTTTATAAACTGTAATATTTAAACCGCATTAAGCTGTTGCACATGCGCTTTGCAGATTTCAACTATAAATGACTGAATACTAACACTTCAAACACAAGATAATGTCTTTGGAAAAGATAAAGTGGCATCTATTTTTTCAAACCCAAACACTTTTGTATGGGCAAATCTTAAGTGATTAAAAGTGAAAGCATGAAGATATTAAATAATCACTTTAAATTACTTTTACTTTAACATCACACTATATAAAATAATTAATTTTTTTGCATACATGTAATTTCAAATAAGAATGACATATCATAAATTCTAGTAAATTTCACCAGCGTCATTCATTCAAGCATGTAAAAGTAATTTAAAGTAATTATTTAATATCTTCATGCTTTCACTTTCAAACACTTAAGATTTGCCCATACAAAAGTGTTTGGGTTCGAAAAGATAGATGCCACTCTATTTTTTCCAAAAACTTTATCATGTGTTTGAAGTGTTAGTATTCAGTCATTTATAGTTGAAATCTGCAAAACGCATGTGCAACAGCTTAATGCTATTTAAATATTACAGTTTATAAACATCACGCTATTTGGCTATTTTGAAATACGAACTCTATTGTATTTATATATTAGTTAACAGAGGGCAGTACTGGATTTCTTAATCATGTGGGATGATTTAATTGCTTAATATATATATATATATATTGTACCTTCACTAACTGAAATATAATAATAAAAAATACGACTAGCTCAGATAAAGTGATTACGCTCAGCTAAATACATATAATCTTAATGTAATCAATAATAAAGATATCCTATTATAATATCTACTATTTAACAATCTAACTGATCTATAAATAATAAACGGTTTGATTTATAAAAATTAAATAAATAAAATATCAATAAATCGTGAGACAATTAAGTGAAGTACAAGCAGTAAATGATTACTTTGAGCCAATATCCCACAGGATATAATCTCAATGGCATAGGAATACTATCCCGCTTATTATTTCAAATAATAATAAGTTCATTGCATTTTTAAGACTTTAAAATACTAACAATCAATTTAGTATAATGCTACTAAATAAATTCTATTCTCTTTATTAAAACAATACAATTATAATTATGTCAGGCTCTTTAAAATAACTCTAATCAATTTATAATCTTCTATAGTCATGTATGATAAGGTATTGTGTATAATCCTCAACTACACCTAGCTACTACTACTACTACTACTACTACTACTACTACTACTACTACTACTACTACTACTACTACTACTACTACTACTACTACTACTACTACTACTACTACTACTAACTAATAACTACATACTAATAATACTAATAATAATAATAATAATAATAATAATAATAATAATAATAATAATAATAATAATAATAATAATAATAATAATAATAATAATAATAATAATAATAATAATAATAATAATAATAATAATAATAATAATAATAATAATAATAATAATAATAATAATAATAATAATAATAATAATAATAATAATAATAATAATATTATTCCTCATTAAATAATTATTAATATTATCAACTGTTCAATATTATGGTAACTAAAAATAATGATAACAACAATAAGTAATATAATTCTTTTAATTATCATGTTGCATATTAAATAGAATATGTAGTAGAATCAGATACAATCTGAAAATATATGGCAACAAACCATATTAAAATGTTATGCAATAAATTGTGCAATTAATTATGACTATAATTATAATATTAATGCAAAAGAAAATTTCTCATGTATATTATATTCTAAATCATTGTGATTTCCTTAAGTAAATAATTATATCTGTGCTGTGCAAATATTGTTTATTTTGGATCTGTCAATCATATATTTGTGATGGTGAATAAATCAACATAACACAATGTTTTATAAAAACAAGTTTAACAAATTTTATTATCCTATACATTTAGCAAAAAAAACTATAACACTATTTACAATCGTGTTTAACAAAACCTAACAAATATCAAGCTAATTTTAGATAAATTGGGTTACATCTTTTCACATCACAAAATATAATAAATCAACAAGTATATAAGCCTTTACTCAGACTTATATACTTTCTATGGCATATTTATTGAAAAGATAATATCAATTTAAGAATACTCTTATAATTTAAATAAAAAATTTCCAATAATTAACATATCTAGAACATATAATTTTCATAAGTGTACATAAAAAATATAAAATATGAAATACTTAAATGATACTCATCCTTAAAATATGTTCAAATATTTTTTTACAATAAATTAATTAAACTTATCTAATATAATAGTGCTAGTGTTATTTTAAATATTTTTTCTTGGTTCAATCGATAAATAAAATTGACTTTAATAAAATAGTAATATTGGTGTTCTTCTAAATATTTTGCTTGGTACTACTTTCTAAATAAAAAAAATATTTTATATGTGTTTCACGTATGTTTAAAATATAAAATAATATTCATAAAATACAAACATTAATTCTATTTTATGTTGTTCATTTTGGATGTTTTATTTTTTAAAAAATATGCATTAACACATAAAATCAAAATATCAAAATTATTCAAAAATCTTGTGAATGGTTATCATCTCTTTTATTTCTTTAAAAATAGTTTAATAAAATATGAAAAATATCTATGATTCTTTATTATTCACTGTTAGCATTTACATTCAATTTTATTTGCATTTGATCTTAACCTAAACCAAAACAAACAAACCTATCTCATCTCCTTTCAAAAATAACAATACTACAATTTAAAATTATTCAATATTTTTTTTCATAAATACAATGCTATACGATGCAATAACTGTTGAAATTAAGATAACTGTTGAAATTAAGATAGCGATACAATACGTAGAACCTGAAGAAATAACTAGAGTAAAGACTCAATAGTATAAAATGTATTAGATAATCTACATGAATACAGTGTGATTGAATAGGTATGATTTCTCTGTCTAATAACCTCCAATATAATAATAATGTTCAGACTATTTATTCAGCACTCACTCGAACATTTTAAAATACAAAATATCAAGAAAAAACACTGTCCATGGAAAATATATACAGGACACAGGTCTACATTATCTGTACTTGCATAAACTACTAAGATGACAATAAGGGTTAATTTCCCATTTTCTCCATAGATCCTACATATAAGCATCCAAAGGTTTCTTTACATAATCCCTAAGTCACTACCAATTAAAAACTTCATAATAGATTTAACAACCTACATCACAAAAAGATCTAGCATTACTCTAAATAATAAACAAAATTAGCATTTTCCTTTAACAATCTAAAACTATTACAAGAAAAGGTTTCTTCACTTTAAAAAAACTCACCAATAAAAAATACAAATAATTTTGTATTAAAATATTAAAATCAATATTCAAAATATTTTCTAAATTAGGGTTCATCCATTAAGGAATCATATAGAAAATTATGAGTAACAATACATTATATTACATTAGTAATATAAAAGAAAAGGTATGCATATCTTTTAAAATTTATGGCTTATATCTTTAGATTAATAATAAAGATTTATGTGTAATTAATGCACACACACATGTTCATATATTCATATGACAAGGCAATATCATAAAAATTTTCCAAGAAATTCTAGTAAATGACAATAAAGTTTACCTAGTGACACTTCAGGTGTCAGTCACTATAATAGATATTTTCTGTTCCAATATTTATCATAAGAAAACATATTAATTAATAATAACATTAATCCAACATAACACTATCACACCTTAAAATGTTTATGAAAAACTTTACAAACTATTAAAATATTATTTAAAATATTAATTATGATAGATTAAATAAAATATTTAAAGTATATCTTTTTCTACCCTAGCACCAATAAATCTTAATACTGCAATTAGTATGTAAAATGATAATAAAAAAAACCTATAGTTACTAAATTCCAATTCTTTATTTTTTCCATAAAGTTTAGTTTGAAAAAAGTTTTTTTCTTCCTTCTAATATTTTCATAGAAGTTTTCCATTTATTTTTTATCTGATGAACAATTTAAAAAAAAAAAACAGTTTTATATTATACCAATAACTCATGGTATCTTTTAATAATAATTTGACATCATAATAATTATATCTGTAATAATGTTGGTTTTTCTTTTAATTATTTTTCAAGAGAGATTTGTAATAAACTTTTTTAAGTCAATATTTTAAAATAGATTCACTGCAACTTTTTTCTATATCTATATCTATATATCTATATCTCTCTCTCTCTCTCTATATATATATATATATATATATATATATATATATATATATATATATATATATATATATATATATATATAGTAATAATCTAAGCATAAACAATTTTTTCTAGGTTCAAAATTAAATTCATTTTCAACTTTTGTAAAATATTAAAATTTAAGTTTTTTCCATGTAACTTTTTGTTCTCCAAACAAAGTTATTTATCTTTAAAATACAATGCATAAAAGTGCTAGTTTCTCAAAAAATATTCCTGCTAAACACTCTTGCCAATATCCAAAGTGTCAAAAATAAATAATTATATAAATTATTCTGCAATACTTTTAAAATTATAATTTCCTTTACCAGTTGTGTTTTTGTGAATTTTTTGAATACATTATCTTTGGTATTAAATTTATATTTTACCGTGAAGTTGGATTAAGCTTCAATAAAAATAACCAGTAGAGAATTTTTTTAGAATTTAGGGCTGCATCATTACTTTAACTTAGTAAATTATTAATCCTTCAAAAACTTTTCCTTAAAAATAATAATACCAAGAAGTAAAATAAGTAATACTTTGATGTTGATATATGGTAATAATATTGATAATAAGATAATAAGAAGTAATTAAGTGATTTATTATGTAAATTTTTAAGTTATTTATTAAGCAAGTAAAAAAAAAATGAGAACATCTACTTTTATAAACCAAATTGAACTGATAATTTGATTGGTTATTTAATATTCAACTTATGGTCTAATTTACATATTAGTCAAGCTTGTGTAATTAAAATTTAAAAATAAAAATTCATGACTCATATTAAAATATTAAATATTATTATAAAAATTTAATCCTAAAATAATTTTACAATTTTATTTAAACAAATTAAACACTCCAAAATAACATTTTAAAAATAATACTTTATTAATTTATTCAATATTTAATTTTAGTGTATCTATTTTTAAAATTTAACTTTACTGGCTACACTTATTTTAAAGCTACCTATTTAAATAAATTTCCTAATATTTACTTTTATGATACACATATGTTTCAATTTTTTTAAAACAATTCTGAAGTAATTTTAAAACTTTCTTTAGAAACCTTGTAAGCACAAAATATGTGTATTTGTTGGTCACATGAGTTTTAAAAACCAGACATAATGTATCAATTTTTATAATTACTGTCTAAAAATACAATTATCATTAACATTTTATTATTACATATTATATTATTAAAAATAATAAAATATAATAATACAATTTAGAATAATAAATTTTGAAATTATTTAAGTAATAAAAAATTAAATACATTTGTCTACCACAAAATATTATACTTTTAATAAATAATTTATAACACAAGTATTAAATCTAATTTTTATTTAAAATACATTAGTTTATTTAATTCTAAGTCATTATTTAAAAACCAACTTTTAGCACTTTGTTTAACAGGACTTTTACTATATTATTTTACTATGGCCAGTTTTCCCAACCATATGGAAATCTTAGTATTTAGCTTTACTTTATAATTTTAGCATATTAACATAATTTTTTTTTACATATTTATAACTCTCAACTTTATTTTAACAAAGTTTTAAAAATCTTATCAATATTATATAGCATTTGTACTATTTACGTTTTCCCTTAATTTAAAACTTTTCAAAAATTGAGTTAGCAAATCTATTTGGACCTAGTAAAAAGGGTACAATGTGTGTATATATATATATATGAGATGAAGTAACTTTTTACTTATATAAATTGTTAAATGCCAAATGATAAATTAAAAAAAAATAAATCTATTATGAACTGCTACACAATGTACTCCAGCTTAATTAATATTGCCATAGAGCTGAACTGCTAAAGCACTACCATAGAAGCATGATGATTTAACTTATTTGCCTACACAATGCCTAAAATAACATCAAAAGTCTTACAATAAACATCGAAATGCATCCAGAAAGAAAGCAACTTCAGAAAAATGAAAATGACACTGTTTTAAGGGCATTACCAAAGAATTCTCATGGGTGTTGAATGATTTACTGAATGAGGATGATCCAAAAAAATAGACTGTACCACTAAACTCGTTGACAATAATCAAGATGAACTAATGAAGGTGTTGTTTTCCTGAAAGCTTGTGATGATGATATTCTAGTTGTACATTTATATGGGACTATTTCCATCATCTAATATGAGTATTGTACGTCTTTATAAAAAAAATTAACATTATTTAAATAATCCAAGTACATTCAACTGTTAGTAATAGCATATCAAACAGGTTTGTATTTGCACAACATTTAGAGAGATATTCTTCTTCTCTCTTCTTCAGTTATTGCTGCACTAACCAGTGACAATACTGCCATAGGATTTGAATCTGGGTCCTTATATTCTTAAATATTAAATTTTAAGAAAACTCTAACTAACTGAACCATCGTGCCAAAGGCAATAGTCAGTAGAAATTTCATATACTTATCTTTGAAGATCCTCCTGATTTCACCACTTTTTTGTAAGAGCAAAGTTGATTAGTGGTTTTTATATATTATGTATAGTCACACTAGGTTGGCTTATAAGATTTTTTGCCATTGTCATGTGAGCAGCTGCTTTAATTTTTTTGTATTCTTTCTTCTCTATCCAATATTTTTGCATTTTCCCAATTGAACATATGTTCATTGGCACATATATGGTATGCTACACTGGAGAATAAAAAGAAAACTTAACAAGCAACAAAAATTGAAGTCAATCATATCATATGATAGGAGGAAAGATTGCTAAAAGTAGATGAATCTGTAATTATTCTCCTTGCTGACAAAGGCAATGCAACAGTTGTAATGGATACAACTTATTATGACAATAAAATACAATAACTCCTCACAGGAGGCCAATACAAAAAGTGGCAAAAATCTGATACCAAATACAGAAATAAAGTTACAAGCATTACTCAGAAAGCATTATAGGTACTTCACTGATTCAGAAAAAAGCAAAATAACATCCTATTTCAGCAAAATTTTTCATCTTTATGGTTTACCTAAAATTCATAAGGATCATGTTCCATTGATATATGTTGTTAGTTACAGGAGATTCTCCTTGCCAAAATTTGGCAAGATTTCTTATCAGAGTTCTAAGTCATTTGGCATACAAGACACATTTATTTGTCAGGGATTCTAGACACATTGTAAAATTAATCAAGAACATGAAAATTGAATGAACAATTTTATTGGTAATCTTTGATGTGAAATGTTTATTCACAAATGTGCCATGTGAAGAAGCATTGTCTATTGTGAAGAAAAGATTAAATGATGATAATAGTTTACATGCCAGAACATCTCTTACTATTGATAGTATAATGGATCTATTAACATTCTGCATAAAAACAACCTACTTTTAATATAACACATATTTCTTCCAAAAAATCAAGGAATGTCTATGGGCTTACCATTGTCTCCCCTAATTAGAAATATTTACATGGAAGAACTTGAAACATTATCATAAAAACTCCATACCCAACTAAAGTTTGGCTTTGGTATGTGGATGATACATTTGTTGTATGTCCATGTGGAAAAACACTGCTACTAACATTCTGGAATCACATCAACAACTTATCCTCTTCAATTAAATTCACAATAGAATCAAAAGAAGAACAAAATTTGGCATTTTTAGATGTTGTAACAAAACTGCCTCATGACAAAATCAAAACTACAGTTTACCAAAAAATTACACATATAGAAAAATAGGTAGCCTATACATCCAATCATGCCAAAAATACAAAACATAGACTTATACTATCACAAAAAACAGAGCAAAAGAGATTTGTTCAGAAACAAATGATTTGGAAAAAGAAAAGATTTATGTAGAACAAACTCTTATGAAAAATGGTTATCCATCAGCTATTATTAGGAAAATCTTAACTAAACTACAAAAAGAACCATCAAGAGAACAGCCTATTATTGATATGGTAGTGTATCCATATATTCCAAATATAGCAGACAAATTCTGAAAAATTGTCAATCAGTATAACATCAGAACAGCTTTCCAGAGTCATACCATGCCATGAGGAATACTGACATCTACAAAGCTTAAACTTACAATGCTAAAAAGAAAAAAAAATACATCTATAAAATACCATGTGAATGTGGAAGAACATATAATGGTGAGATCATTTTTTCCATTGAAAAACACTTTCAAAAATACAAGTTGATAATTAGAAGAGAGAGAACAGATGTGTCTAAAGTAGCAGACCATGTATGTGCCAATGAACATATGTTTAATTGGGAAAATACAAAAATATCAGATAAAGACAAAAGAGTACAAAAAGAAAATTAAAAAAAGCTGTTCACATAACAATGGCAAAAATTCCCATATGCCAACCTATTGTCCCTATACATAATATATAAAAAACCACTAATCAACTTTGCTCTTAAGAAAAATTGGAGAAATCAGGAGAAACCTCATTTATAATGTATATGAAATTTCTACTGATGGTTGCCTTTGGTAGGATGGCTCAGTTGGTTAGAGCATTATTCAAGAATCTATGGGTCCACATTTTAATCCCATGATAGAACTGTTACTGGTCAGGCCATAAATACCTGAAGTAGAGGAGAGAATAATACCTCTCAAAACATTCAACACATAATGTGTTTGATATGCTATTACTAACAGTTGAATGTATTTGTAATATTATATAAAGTTAATTTTTTTTAAAGACATTCAATCCTTATATAAGATGGTGGAAATATTCCAGTATAAAAATACAATAATGAATGTTTTGATTTATTATATATTATTTTAATTTTTTATTTGTTTATAAAAATTCTAGTTCTATTTATCTCCATATTCATTAGCTTAAATCTGCTTTGAACTTGGAAGATTCCATTATGATTGAAAGCAAGAAAGTAAAAAGTTGGGGATTTATTAATTTAAACAAACTATTTTTTTTATGTTAAATAAAGTTTAGGTCAGTTTTCCCTCGATAGTGACTTGATATTAGATCATCATCACTATTATTATATGGAATGAGGTAAGATTTTTTATACTATTCCATATTAAGTACATTCTCTACTACAAGAGCAAGTTTGTATTTTATTTGTTAATCATTATGTAACAATTATTTATGTTTGTCATGGATGCTCTTTCCTATAAACTTTAGGGAATTGTACATACATGGGGGGGGTTCCCCATAGAAGATGGAACATCAATAACTGGAATTGAATGATGAAGCTATTATGGATATACTTATATAACATCATAAATTAGTTAGTCAGGTTCATGATCAATTTGTTAAAATATTTTTTTTAATTTGCTTTGTAAATAATTACTGCTGTGTTATGTGCTTCTAACATGGGTTATGGGTTGAAATAGCAAATATATTAATACTTAATATGGCAGAAATACATACTAGACACATACAAAATATATACATATTTTAAAAGAGTTTTGAATTTTTATTTTGTTAATCAATAAACTTTGTTAACTTGATTTTCATTAAAATGGTCTCTAGTTTGTCAAAATTATTTATCCATTCATTCATCAATTATATGCATATACACACACTTTTTTTTTACATCATAATATAGTAATATGATTAGATGAACCCTCAACTCAATTGGAACCTATATAGAGGTGTGAAGTTGCTATATAGAGTAAATTTAACCATGAAGAGAGCCAAAGGCAACATTTTTCTTGAGTTTGAAAACTGAGGTGTAATGTAATCTGAAAGAGGGATGAGGTATGGTTAAACTAATTTAAATTATATCTAAATTTAATGTGTGAACTTAGAGCTAGCCAATTGGAGATATATGTGATCATTGGTTAGGTACTTCATCATGACATTCACAGCATTCTACCTGATGACCATATGCCTGACCATAGTGAGATGCATGTCCCTTCTTCCAGTGGACTGTTACATAATGTTATTATAACCCAAATTAACTCTGTTAACTCATTTAATAATAGTAAAAATAACAAGTATTTATGGATTATATCTTCATAATTGGGCAACATTGTTTATGTATTCCAAAAATACAATAAACTAAAATTCAAGTCTAAATCTTATTGATGCTATGTTTAGAGGACAGAGATGGACTATAGTGTGATTTTTATGACCAACTTGAGGTTATTTGTGGTAATTAAACTCTCATTATCTACTACAGATAACAAAGAAGAAATACCTTTTATTATGTTAGAAAAAATACATTAATAGATATTCACAGAATTAAACAACTTCTGATCTGAGTCATTCCATTTCACAAGTCCTTGTGTAATATCTACCAATTTTATTATACTGCAGATGAGTTTAATTTTACTGGACACCCATATGCTACTTATATGGTTCTTCTTGAAACTATTGAAGCTTATATAAATGTTTATTTATCTGTAAGTGCTAAGTAAGAAATTCACGTTTGAAATCCAGAAACTGTATGATAATGTCACAGATTTCAACTCAGAAATGACCCAAATATATAATTTACATCTTATGAAAATTTAGCAAACATATACTATTATTTATTTTAAAACTTGTAGCAGTTATAGCTAAAATAAAATATAAAAAAAAAACATTGTTAGTTAAATGAAAAATTTATTTAGTGAAATGATTTACCATTATTATTATAAATATCCATTATCAATCTATTATATAGATTATCTTCAATTATCTACATGAGATAATATTAGTCCAAATACTTTTTCTGCCACAAAATATGACACAATTACAAATCAGAGAACCATATATGTTAATTAATCTTCATTACCAAATAATATTCTGCTTTTTAATTCACATTATATGCTTTATTACAAGGATTTTACTTGCCTTCATTCTATATTCAATATTAATAGCTATGCCTGTATTATACTTTAGCAATTTTCAGATATGTCATACCAAAGACTAAACTAGCAAGCATCACATGATCACATCTCCAATACTAGCACATAATTGTTTATAAACAAAGCAAAGCAAAATTCCATATAGTAGTGCCACCTGTGCTAAACAGAGTAATCAATGGATGCCAGAAGGCTTATGCATAAAATCCCTATCTAATGCCTACTCATCCAATATTCCCAGACTAGTTTCTGGCTTGTGGCCTTCATCAGTGATGAGCTTTGGATCTGAGAGCACTGCATCTAGATCTTAGAATCTAATGCAACCCTCTAGCAAACACCTTTTATCTCTACTTAACTATAAAACTATGAGCATGAAATTAAAAACACAAAAAATATTTTATGCACAAGCCTTCTGACATCCATCGATTACTCTGTTTAGCCCAGATGACAGTACTATATGGAGCAAAGACTAAACTCCTGTTGTAATTTTTTATAATATTTTATAGATTTAAAAAAGAAAATATATTTAAGAAATGTCATTTCTAAGACAGAATCTTTCTATGATTAAAATGTATTAAATTCTCAAATATGTATTTTAAGCCCTTGCAACAAGTGTCTTTTTCATGAAGGGTATGTAGGTGGTATATGCAAGTATTCTTTTTACAAGTTGGTTATATCTCCTCAAAACAATATAATACATTAGATGTTTAGAATCACTGCTCATTTTTTATTACAAAACATACTGTAATAACTATAATATTATAACTTGCGAAACTACATTTGAAAGAAAAAGAATAAAATAAAACTGAGCTTGTATATCTTTAATATAACATGGCAGGTCATTGTAACTTTTAGAGTTGTGTTAAATATTAAAATATTTATTCCTGGAAGTTTTAGTAAAATGTCATAACGACCATGCAATAACATAATAACTTAATCACATTGCAATTATCAATTGCATTTGTTGCTCGTCTAACTACATTCGAGTTGAAACTTTTTTAAATACATATGCAAAACGTTTTGAGAGAGAAAAGTTAGAGAAAGAGGAAAAAATTGACTTTGATGTACGAAAATAATTTCTATGCATATCGGCCACTCATACAGACTTACATACATATATAAATGTATATGACAATCACTAAATACATTTTTTTGTCTTTTGACAGACAAGATAATAAATTGTGTTCATGATGATTAATTACATTTTCTTTTTAAAATTAAAATTAGCAGCAAGAAAGGAACAGATGTATGTTATTATTTTTTTCTGTTACAATGTAATAAAAAAATTAAAAATTTCCAAGTTCATTTACGATATTTTTTTCCTTTTTTTTAAAAAAATTACTCTTAAAACTAGTATCAGAAATCAAGTTTATTCCTCTGAGCAATGTAATTCTAAAGAGCATTAGGTATAGTGGTGGAATTAAGTACAGTTTGGGATTTGTGCTGAAAATCAAAAGATGAATCATTAAAAATCACAGGAGATGCTGCTATTGATATCAAAGAGAGAGAAAGATGTGTTCATTTGTCTGTTTATGTTACTAATTGATCAGAATAAAATGAAATTAAAATTGACTGACAACACTTAATTGCTGTATGATGTTAAGATTTACAAAATACATTAATTCAAAACAATGTGGAAAATTTGAAGTTTTATCCCAAACTAATCAAAAATCTATATACAAAAATTACAACGCAATAGAACTCTTATTTATTGGAATATACATACGCACATACATATATATGACAAATTATTTTATATGGAAACTATTTCTAAATAAAGTTAAAGCTATAACCACAGTCATTCAAAGTGCAACATGTAATCAAATTAGTTCTATAGCGTGAAACAAACAGACTAGTATAAATTGTTAGAAATATTTTTAATCAATATAGACCATGATACATATTTAATAAATAAATAAGTCAAAGTAATATTTAACAGTGACTAAACTGCAGAAACTCCTTTTTATCTATTGAAAATGCATAACTTTTTGATACTGCAATGATTTAAAATATAGTACATTCTTTACAATTTTATTTGCAAAAAAATATACTTTTTATTCAATATGTAAAGTTCTTTGTTTATAATGATGTCTACTACGACATTAAATACCTCAAAAGATAATAAAAAGTTTTATCATGGCTGGGGCATAAGTCTGCCATTTTCACAACATCTTTCACAAGTAAGAAGTCCTCTACTAGCCAGATCTAGATCTCTTAGTGAAACTATTTATCAGTTGAAAATCTTTGAAGATATTTCCCCTAAAGATTCATCAGACTTTTCTAGTAGAAAACATTTCAGCAATGTGTCTTACAATATTTTGAAAACATTACTGATATATCAGAAAATACAAAAAAAATCAGTCATTAATGAAATTAAACAATTATTTGATTAATATGATCAATTACATCAAATTTCATAAACTGCATTCGGATTTATCAAAAAGCCAAGCTTTATTAGAGAAGTTAATGAATTTGTACAAGGAAAGATTTGATATAGCAGCTAAATACCAGAAAAAAGAAATTAAATTAATTGACTTTCTCACCCAAGAAAATATTCACAGAATTCATATAATGGAAGATAATCAACAACTTTGAGGACATCTTGCTCAACACATTAAAAAATCTAAATACAATACTAAGATGACGATAGAAGAAAAGAAGAAACACATGAAATGCATTCGGATTTATCTTAGTGTGGATGGTATTATTTCAGCAATTTCTTTAATTTTAATACCCCTAAACTCTAAAAGATATCACATATTCTGGTTCAGAATGTATTTTATGGATTTTTTCTATAAATTGTTGATCATGTTAAAGTTATTAAGTATTCAATTTCATTTACCAGTAAATTTCTCAGCCATGAAATTTGTGATGAAAGAAAATGAATCTCAGAAAGTTTCTGCAGATAATTATCAGAAACAATCTCTCATGAAATTGTGTTAATTTCCACATGAACTAATTTAAAATAGTGCAAAATTTATATACTATAAAAACTTATAATTAATATAGTGTACAAAGAGCATAATGACTACATGTATGTAATATAAAGGAATTAAATTTTCTAGTTCCATATAGTTCAAAAACAGATAAATTATTCATTTATTTAAAGGTTATGATTTTGTCAATACAAGTAATTATTCAAAAAATTGGTTATTTTTTTGAACTCTCCTTAATGTGATCAACAAGACAATTTTATTTATGAGCATATACACTTTCAAAAGGAGACTACTTTTTGTCATAGAAATACTAAAAGGATATTTGAGATATTAATATCTGAGCCACTAAAAACTGATTCTGTCAAAATGCATCCTAAGGTTAGTGTCAACATTTTCCCCCATATCTTTGGAATACATTATTCTTCACTAAAACAAATGTAGATTTAACTAAATTATATAATATTAATTTTTGTGATAAAATTCTTCATTCTATACTCATCACTTTCAAGAGATATGTTATCAATCTTACCAATGATAAAGACTGTATCATATTACAATTGTATTTTCTACAACCAGCTCATCAATACTTATCTATATTAGTCCAATATCTTTATCCTCTGGATAATAAACTTACATATTCATTTATAAACCATTAATGAATGGCTAATTGGCTATGTAAAAGAAAGATTTTAAGCCTTGTTGTGACCTTAGATAATTTCAAGTTTCATCAGATCCTACATTATGGGTACAAACCAAGAAGCTTTTTTATTAAATAAGTAAATTATATAGATATTCTGGGAAACTATTGTTTTTTGTGTATTTAAAATTATTGCATTACCTTAAAATTCAAGGGTTCAACTTTGATTCCCATGTTAGTATTGCCACAAGTTAGGCTAGCAACCCTTATTATTTAATATTATTACACTTATTATTTAGTAATACTTTGGGTGCAATTTGAAAATTCTAATTGCAGTTTATAATATTATTAGCCTGCATTCAGAACAGGTTATATTTACCTATTTGAAGAGGTTTCTTTACATTTCTTTGTATCAATAATTTCAAATTGTTGTTTGTTAATGATATTGGGACTGTCTAAGTTTTGACTGGCTATTAATAGATTGTAAGATGTGATTTTACACCCCACCTAAAACCATTAAACTTTCTTATCTTTCTTAACACTAAGACCTGCCATAACAACATCAACATATAATGTACCATACGTCATAAGTATAAAGAGAATTTCATCCGATCAAAATGCAGTCCCACGAAATAAAAAGTTAACAAACATTCTTATATGAGAAAATACTTAATTGTTTAAATAATGTAAAAGATAAACAGATGTTTGATAAAATCCATAATCTAAACTAAACATGGAAAACTTAAATATTTATAATTACCCTATTACAAAACCTTTTGTGAACTATTGTTTGATATACACATATTATAACAATATAACAAAAAAGGTGATCAAATTTATATGCAAGCAATGAAATCATAAAAATGTAAAAGCAGAAAATAATAAATAATTTTTTTATTGTTATTAATCTGCGACACAGGAAAATATGTATATATATATATATATATATAAACGACTCTTCTTTTAAAAGATCAAATCAAAAACTTTGTTAACTACACTAGGTATATTTTGTAAACTATGATCAAATTTGGCATTAGAAGACCATGGTTGGCAGTTATAAAAGTAAAACCTCAAACTATAAGATTTTATTGAAGATAGGTAAGTGTTAAAATAAAAGCTGACACACTTAAATTTGGAAAACTAAGGGATCTTAATTTAGAAATTCCATAAATAGCTTTAAATTTATTCAATAGCTTTAAATTTATGTGATATTACAATAATATTTTTAATTTTCATCCGGAGAGTTAGACCAACTACAATCTGAGATTCCAAATATATATATATATATATATATATATATATATATATATATATATATATATTTGCGTATCTATATATATATATATATATATATATATATCTAGCTGTTCAACAAACTCAAAGACTATAATAAATTGCTTAGATAGATATACATACAAACATGAATGGATAAGGATAAAGTTATTTCATAAAAAAGGATTTGTCATTACATGCCAAAAACAGATTCAGCTCAAAGCAGCATTCATTCATCTATGCTGAAGACAACACATGTCTTTACTACTTAAATATGAAGATGTGAAGTCTTTTAAAGCATGCTATACAGGAAGAGAAATTTGGATTATCATCTTATATGTTCCAAGTTACTTGAACCCAATCCATTGTATCATGAAATAAAGAAATAGAGACACACATCATTGTTTTTACACATTTTGATGTATAGACTCTTGATGTCTCTTAAGATAATATCACATGACTAATTTTTTGTATATGTTTTTTTCTTTCCTCCACCATAGATTAATGGGGTTACATATTCTTGATATGATAGAAATGAGGAAAATTTTACTACCTTAATTTTAAGTTGAAATAAAATATTGTGTCACGCATGAGCTTTCTTGTGAAAGAATTTGATCATCACCAAGGTTAGAAATAAGATTTTATATTTTCCAACATTAAATACCAACACTTGTACAATTACATTATTATTTGTTGTTTATTTTTTGATATTAATCAATTTATTATTTACTTGTTCTTCAGTATATATGATTAAAAACTTCTAGTGCAAATGATCTTTACTGTCATTATAGGAACAAATCGCAATTAAAAAGTCTGGTGTTCCTAACCATTATTATACTACTTAATATAAACCAATCAGCAACTATGATTTTACTATATTTTAAATTAGCAGTGGATTATATATATATATATATATATATATATATATATATATATATATATATATATATATATATATATATATATATTATATATATATATATATATATATATGCAAATTATATATATATTTTTCTTTTTATTGATATTGAATGATGATTCTTTGAAGAGAAAGGAAGGCTTGGATTAATAAATATCAACAATACTAATAAAAAAAAACAGACATAAGTATCTGTTCATGTGAGTTCTGGAAAATGGTGTTTGGCCCTATCCTTTTACAATTTTTTTCACCTTCCAAGCTGTGTAGGGAAGTGTGAAGATGGGCTTACAATTATTAGTATCTAATAGTATGTCAGCTAAGGTCTAAGATCATTACTTCAAATGCACATTAAAATAGTTATGGACAGTTGAATTACACCTCACATCATACCATAGTGATCAGTGAAGCCTGCACTATTTGCATAGTATCACAAAGCACATCAGTGGGGCATTTAGGCCTGCTAATGATTAATATGAGCAGAACTGTTCTATACACTATATATTCACAATGTAAATGGCATATTTCTGTGTTTTGCACAGAAACAATGCTACCAAATAATATATAGAGGCTATTTAACAAGAACCATAAATTAATATAAAAATAACATTCACAGGGTTATTACATAAACAATGATAAGCTAATAGAATTGATGAAAGGTAATATTAAGATGATAATCTATAAATGCATTGATGATCATATTTATATCATCATGCTGTCTGGTTATGTATCATCCTTTCTTTTACTTATATTTTAAGCTAGACTGGCAACATTCTTTTAAAACCTATATCCAAAGTTGAAATCGTAGCATTTTAAAATATATTTTGTCAATTGATACTATAATATTGTACTTTTTAAACTATGGTTGGAAAAAAATAATTTAATAATACACTTAATTAAGAATAATAATTACTAGGAAAACATATATGTTCCATATCACTTTGAGTTAATTAAAAAAAAACAGTACTAAAAATCATTACTAGTGTTAATAATATTAAATTTTGTCTAGTTATTTGTTTACTGCTGACAAACTGTTCATGCATTTATTCAATACTTTCCCTAGGATAATATATTATTCTGACATATTAAACCATCAAGAATCAGTGGAATGTAACCTGATGCTATGGATATCATACCAAGAAATATGATAATGATGAGCCAAGACAGATACATAAATAACCAGGGATATGGCCATTTTATGATTATACATGGTCTAATATTCAGATGTCATTGCTTGGAGCATCCATGAGGATACAAAATAGAAATAACAGTTAATTCTTTTTTAATAATAATGAGCACAAAATTAATTACTTAAATGAGATAGGCCTTGATAAACTCAAAATTTGTAGACATTTATGTGACTAATTCATAATAGAAATTTAAATATCCATGTAGGGCAAAGAAGGAGGACATCCTAGTGTGAGTTTATATGGATATTTACCAGATAAAATATCAGTCTCATCATGTTGTGATTGACCAACCTGATAACAATCAAAATCTAAATTCAATAATGTCTATGATACAGATGTAAACATCAAACAAACATATATACACAACAAGATTGAAACATTAATTATTGATTCAAAAGTAATTAATGAGAGGTACTAAATATCAATAGTAGATTAATTCAATAATATATATATATATATATATATATATATATATATATATATATATATATATATATATATATATATATATATATATATATATATATATATATATATATATAAAATATATAATATATAACCAGTTGAGCTACATAGCACACACTAATTTAGTGTGTGCACATAATTATATATAAAGTTGAAAGAAAAAGTAGAAATAAACATAGGATAATTTTTTGTAGATATTTTTATATATTTCCTAAAATAAAATAATAATAAGTAAAGGGTTAAATAACTCTGGGTTTAAAGTAAAATTCCATTGTGAAATAAGTATTTTAAAAAGGCCTGATAAATAATATTTGTAATTCTGATTTTGAAATTAACAAAAAAAAAACATAATTTATTTTTTAAAATCTTTTAATTAAAACTTGTACAAAATCTTTTTTTTAAATTAATGCTTGTTTGCAGTTCTACTATGTAGTTAAAAAATCATTGTAGATGAAAAATTCTAAAGGATTATCATGCCTTTGGTCAAATTCCAAGGATTAACATAAAAACATGAATATCACATTTTGATATAAATTTTCAGCTTGTTTTCAAATGGAATCTACAGATTGAAAACAGCAAGTGTTTTTGTCACCTGACCTAACCAAGGTTATAATAGACTGATAAAAATACCAGTTAGTCTGGATAGTGATTTTTGAAGAGAACAATCTGAATTATAGTTTTTGTAAGAGCTGAACAGAACACATTGGTTTCTAAAATGTTTTGAGTAAGTGGCAGAAGTTATCTAACCAAAATGGATAGCTGCAGTTCATTGTTAGCTGTAGTAGAGAGTTGGCAGAAGAGTTACCATAAACTGATATAGCTGAAGGCAAGACAATAGATTCAGGAGCTGCTAATATTTCCTTGCAGGAGTTTGAATATACATGGAGAAAATGACCCAATTTTTGTGCTGAAATTCATAGCCTTAGAGAGGATGGTTGCATGCCTGAAATCTGTCAAATCAAGACAGCTGCTTGCCTGGAATAATCCTAGAGAAAAAAAGACCAACTACAAATCAATATTTTATATGGATTGCATACTTTTACCTGATGATGACAACAAACATGGGTTATACTTTTCTAATGGACCAAAAGAACCAGCTTGCTAAATTATATATATATATATATATATATTGAAGCAGATGATCTGATGCTCAGATCTTGCTTCACAGCCCACATCCAATCTCCTACCATCTAACTGTATTCAAACCTACCTTTACACATGTATATACATAGCTAATAATATATATATATATATATATATATATTATTAGCTATGTATATATATCTAAAAAATAATAAGTGTCATATATAATACCCTATATATATATATATATATATAGGGTATTATATATGACACTTATTATTTTTTAGATATATAATTTTGTAGCCAGAAGTGATGCAATCTTGTTAAGAAATCTCTCGAAAAACAATTACCCAGAAGATCCCTTAGATTAAAGTAAAAGATTACGAATTGGTAATAATAAAATAAACCCATTAGTGGAAATTGTCCATGCTAGCTTGTTTTAAAATCATAAGATATATTTTAAAACAATTGTTCGAGAAACTGATAACAAACTTGCATTGTTTCAAACATCTTACTAGATAAGAGTATCCAGTCAAACTATTCCAGATGAAACTTAAGTGCTTAAACTGCCTCAGGTCCAGCAGTAGTTGCTAAGTTACAGCTTCAAAATAAAAGTATATATACTGCTGGATTTGAATCCACAGGGAGAGGAGACCATTAAATAACTAAGTTGCTATACATATTCCACACCAGTTTTAATTCTCATTCAATGTGTCATGAGTAGGAAATTTCACCTTGTCCCTCCATTCTAATATGCTTTCCCATGAACAAAGCTCTGCATCCCATACTAATGAACTTTAGATATTTTCCAGTGAAAATGAAATGCTATCTCTCAAATATTAATGCTACCCTAGATCTAATGAAATAATATTGATGGACTGATTCCTAGTGAAACGCTCTTCCAAATAATCAAGGTAAAAGAACTTTGACCGTGTATAATTCCTAAATCCTGCCTTCTCTGTAATATTTATATTTTAAATCATCTATATTAAATGTCTTCTAATATGTATTCTATAAAACTATATAACTAATCTATATTAAGCCTCCTATATAATGTTTTTCTTTTCTTTTATTTTCAAGCGGCAACCAATTTTCAATTTGATTTATGTATTTATATTTTAAAATAAATGCCAATGATATTCTAAAATCATCAGCATATAATTTATTTTCATTTCCCCACCCATCATTTACTGGTAAATAATTTGATCAAAACAAGTCTTATTTGACTTGCCCAGGTGCTCGTGATTTTAGATAAATAAACTAATTATATTTTTCATGTTTACTGTAGAAAAACAGATTTGACATCTGTTTTTCACATTCTCCTTCCTAAATAATGTGCTATCTTTTATTCTTAAATTATATTATATATGTAAAACCCATCTTAGCTATTCCCACCACCCACTTATTTTGTAATCATTTATATATTTTCAAATGGGCATTGATTAACCAAAATTGAGATTTATTAAATGTGTAAAAAGTAATGAATAACATTAAGTAACATACTGTAAGGGGAAGGGAGATCTTAAGAGCTTAGTTTTATATTTAAGTATAATTATTATCCATGTTTGCTTAGTGAAGCCATATCATTACGCCGAATATGTGAGCAATAAATATGTTTCAATAATCTTTAATCTTTAGAATTATATTTATATATTATATTATTAAGCATTACGTGCATAAAGGCCATTTCATATATATATATATATATATATGCTTCTTTCTCATATGAAGGCGTCTGCGAAGTCGGGCCCCATTGTCATTCTCTATGTCCTTAAACCAGGCTGTAAAACCACCCTGGGTACATCCTAGGTCTTATGTGCATGCTTTATACAGGGATCGCACTGGAAAATCCAGCCTGATAATGACATTGCCAATCACTCTTTGTCATCCATGATTTGCCTGTACTTTATTCCAGGGAATCTTGGACTCTTTCGTTCATCAAACTGATCCTGCCTATGTTTGCAGAGGAAATTGGTCCACTTCGTTCTTAAAAATTCATGAAGCACACTCCAGGATCCATAATTGGACCAACCCAATCAGCCGCCATGCGCGCACTGCCTTTCAGTGTCTTATTAGTCGCCCAGAAGTATTCATAAGCCGTAATGAAATGATTTCTTTAAACAGACATATTTCTATTAGTTTAATATAAGTATTAATGTGATAGATTTAGTATCATTTATATAATTATTTATTACCCATCCTGCACATTACCTATAACTCAAATTTATCATAATATTGAATGTAACCTGCTTATGAAATTATTATTGTTTAAATTAAGTAAATGCTCTTCGTCTCTGGGGGTGTAATAGTATTCCAACAATGTATTCTAATAGCGCTAATTCATTTAATCACACACACACACACACACATATATATATATATATATATATTATTGGCATAGCCGCAATTATAATGTTATCATTAAATATGAATCAAACACATGTATATATAAACTTATGAGGCTCATGTCAGGTATATAACCCGACATAATTTTGTTATTAATAAATCTTAAATATATATATATCAAACTTGAAACATTGCTTTCTTTTAGTTAAGATAAGATATTAAGTTATTACTTATGCTAAATATGACTAGATGTTCTCTGCTCAATACATAATTAATATGCTATGTCATGAGCCTTTATTTATCATAAAATATAACTAGTTATTAAGTTAATCTATCATAAGTTTAGCCTAGAGTCTTTTTTGTGTCTCCGATAATTGATGCCAGTGGGTGAGAAGTAAATTAATCGATGTCATCAGGATTGATGCTCATAATGTTATAGATCTGGGAAATAAGCAAATAGGGCAGAATTCATGAGTGTTCCTGACCTGTGTACCTTGCGCATGATTGGATTTGAGGTACTTTTGCCTAGATGCAAGATCTTGTTATGTGAACATACAAATCCGACGGGCACATTATATATATATATATATATATATATATATATATATATATATATATATATATATATATATATATATATAAAATATATATATATGCTGACTATCTAAAAGCAGAGAAGCCCAGATAAACTCATTTAGAGCTGTGGTGAGTAGAGTTATATATAATAACAAAATTTTAAATTTATGTTTATGGTGGATGTATAGTTGAGCAGGGCTTCCTAGGTGCGGTGTGTTCTTCATTCTTTGAAGTATAGACTCAGCACTGTCTAGACCTAGATGTTAATCTCCCAGGGTAGTGCAGCAGTGAATATGTAGATCTCACGAATAGGCCTTGGTCTCATGAATAGACCTCATCTAAAACCCCTAAGACTCACAAAAGATGAGCAGGGCCGGCTCAGTGCCTGATATTTTTTTTCTGGATACTATTCTTTGTGGATGATCTGTCTAGGTACTTAGAAGTTGCAGTGCTTAAAAATGAGGTATTTTCTCATGACATCATGGGGCATTGTGTAGTTAGTCCATGCTTGGCTATCTACTTATCATGGCATGAAGAGCTGCAGTTCACATATTCGCATTTCCTCTCTCACCTTTCCTACTTCATCAGCATTCACTAATCAAGCAGAAAGACATTTCAAAATTTATATTTTCTTAATTCTACAAAACGATTTTATCTTGCGTTTATTGAAAAAATAAAAGAGAATGACATTTTAAATTATTTCACAATCATCTGTCAAAAATTTGATAGTACTTGTTTCAAGGAAAAAAGACTATTAAGCAAAGAGAATTAAATTGTGAGAATAATCTGTAATAATTTTATCATGATAACTACTAATGTTATGTAGATAAATTAATATATTGCACGTCTGTGCAAATTATATATATATATATATATATATATATATATATATATATATATATATATATATATATATATATATATATATTATATATATATATATATATATATATATATATATATATATGCAGTTCAGTAAACCTACTATGTAAAATGTATTTCATTTAACTGAAACTTTAATTATTTATTGTATTTTTATATAATTTAAGATTTTGATAATTATTTTGTACCAAGTCAAATAAGTTATTTCATGCACACACATGTATATGTGCGCATGTTGTCAGTCATAACACATATGTTAATTTTGATCATTTTTTGTTGTTATTGATTGTCAATTGAAATAGATTAATTGTATAATGGAAATCACACATCTGTGTTCACATATATGTAAACCCATGTAACAATTTAAATTTTGAATTGTTCATTTCCTTCCACTTTCACCCACCCGCATCCCATTCAGCTCCATTCCACTTTGATATTCCATTCCCCCAGGTTCATTTCCTTCCACTTTCACCCAATCCCATCCCGTTACAATATATATATATATATATATATATATATATATATATATATATATATATATATATATATATATATATATATATATATATATATATATATATATATATATATATATATATATATATATATACATACATAAATTCAATAAATATTGAATTTTACCTTTTCATAATGTTTTACAACAAAAGCAACTTTACCAACCTAAAGCAAAAGTTACACAATAAAATTATGAAATACTTTAAAATATATTACTCATCTCATAATTATATTTTACCCAAAATATAAAATTTTAATTATCAGGTACTTTGGATTCTTTATATTTCATTTGCAAGTCAATGACATGATAATTTATTAACACTAAACACAAAAACATTATTATATAATGAAATACATGAAAACACCATATTACTTAAGATTTTTTTAAATCTTCACTGAACAAAAGGACTTTGGTTAGATATACTTTCTGAAGAATAATTTTTTAATGCAATTATTTTTTACTTATTCTAAAAGTCATTTTAATAAACACTTGAAATAGTCATGTTACTGCTTCATCCATGGTTATAAAAATTAAGAGCTATATCCCGCTTCTTGTAGATGTACAAATGAAATTGTAATTAATACAATATGCTTAAATGTCTAAAGGCAAAATTATTAAATTCTAAATCTTAATATTGGTTAAGCACTTTCATAGATATTCATAACATTAATATGTATTAAACTCATTGTACAAAAATATCAACATCCATTTCAATATTTAAATAGAGAAAACATGTAGAAGGACATCTGCTGTGTTATTGTTATATATATATATATATATATATATATATATATATATATATATATATATATATATATATATATATATATATATTTCAAATCGATGTCTGTATTTCGTCAAAATAATATACTAACTTTATAAATATATATTTGAAAATACAGTAATTAAAAGTCTATAAAAATTATATGTATAACTATAACTTAGAAGTGCTTTCACAAAACTATCACATTTAAATGTGATAGTTGACAAAGCTACAAGGTAGTGAAAGCACTTCTAAGTTATAGTTATACATATAATTTTTATAGACTTTAATTACTGTATTTCCAAATATTTATTTATAAAGTTAATATATATATATATATATATATATATATATATATATATATATATATATATATATATATATATATATATATATATATATATATATATATATATATATATAATGATAAGTATTTGAAAAATAAACATCTTAAACTTATTTTAAGAAATCAAGGTACACTTGATGCTTATAAACATACATTAATGAGTAATCATTCAAAATAAAAGATTACAAATTCTGAATGAATTGTTGACTGTTGAAATCATTAAACAATTTGCATTTTTTTATTACGGGAAGAAAATGCAATCATTGAATATTAATGTTGTTTTTAAGAATACTAGTAATTTACTTACATGGCTTTATGCTTCCAGATTGACAATTTAAATATACGGTTTGAATGATATTTCATATCTTTTATTATTATTATTAAGTTATTTATTTAGTGAATTATTAATTTTCAATTATTCTTAATTTGAAAACAATATTGGTAGGTAAACATTTTATTGAATATCTATAACAATTCATTTATAATTCGGCAAAGGTCATATTCAATTTTATAGATCAATTTAAGATGATTTATAACTTAAATCAGTAATAATTGTAGTAAAGCGTTTGTCAAGAACTTTCACATTAAATAGTGTATATTCATTTATGGCTAATTTGAAATCAGAGTTATATGGGTTTTTTTTAAAAAAATAATTAATAAACTGCATTAATAAACTGCAATAATTTTTTAAGAATAATAATTCTATTAATGATTAAATGGCAGTAATAACCTTAATTTACAATGGAATTTTATCTTTCTAAAGATGTTCACACAAGCGTAAAAGAAGAATTACTTTAGCTTTTTAAAATACATATAATTTTTAAAATAGTTACATATAAAATTTTCTTCTCTTACAGAAAGATCCAAAAATATATTTTTGCTTAAATTTGAATTTATAAATCAATATTTGCTAGCAGTTTAACTGTTTTCATAATTATAAATAAATAATTGAGAAAAAAATTTGCTTACAGACAAGTATAACTTCTCTTGAGTATTATAATTCTCTGGAGCCATTTCTCCTACTGTTGTCTCAGTTTAAATAGTGAAATAAACTTTTCTGAATCATTAGTGAGTGGTTCCAACATTTTCTCTATGAGTGATGGTATATTTATTTTATTCCATATTCTATGGAATAAGAAAAAAAAAAACTTTTATACTTATCTTAAAAAAAAGTTTTAAATAAAATTTACACACAATGCTTAAGGGAAGGATAAGTCTTCCTCTTGATAGTTTAAAATCAACTCCCCATTGCAAGTTTTTGCAAATCTATTTATTAACTCTTTAAATAAGAGCTGATAGTAAATTAAAAACCATTCAGATTTCTTAATTATTAACATAAATCTTTATTAATAATAGAAAATATATACCTTCTGACCTTAGATAAAACTAATTGAAATAAAACTTATTAACAAGTTAAAATTTAAAAATAAATAAATAATTTGGAGGAAAAAAAATCAATTATAATATATTTTTGCTTTGTTCAAAACTAATTCTAAACTTGAGTTTTTCTTTTTTTTAAAACTTTTTACCTAATTATAAAATATTAAAATAATTCTTTTCTTTTATTTTAAATAATTCTAAATTATTATATTACATTTGTATTTTAAATACATTTATTAAAACTGTTTTAATTGTCAAACTATATTTAAGCATGTCCATATACAATTTGACAGAAAAATGTAAAACATTAGTTAAATAATAACCTGGACATTTAAACTAAAGTATTACCATGATTAATCTAGACTAATGATTAAATAAAAGCAATTTTAAAGAAACATTTTAGAAAACTATTAATATTCTACATTTAATGAGTAAAACAATTATTTTTGCTAATTTATTACATAAAATAAACAACATTGATTTTAACATTGTTTTGCTACTATGACTATTGTTAATTAATAGAATTTAGATATTTTATCATTATAAGTTAGTTATGTAGAAATATAAAATATTTATTACTGTTAGAGTATTATTAAAATATTAATAAAATTAATAATTAAAATTATAGCTTAATAAAATTTTGCATTTTAAATCATCTATTAATAAAAATAGTGCTTGATCAAGATCTAGTCTGATAATAAGACTATCAAAGTCGGTCCCTTTTCTGTACAGTTGCTATATATATATATATATATATATATATATATATATATATATATATATATATATATATATATATATATATATATATATATATATATTGTACATATACATACAGTATTCAATTATTTAAAAAAAAAAATTTTTTTTATTCTTTTATACATACAGAGATTTATATGTATAGATTTATTATTATGAATAAGCAGTTCTTTTTTTTTTTGTGATTTATTATATAATATTTTTTATTATTAAATAATATGTGTTAAATTTATTTAACATTCATTTTGTTAAAATAGAGTAAATCAGAAAAGTGTGAAATAAAGCAATTAAGATTGTAAGATAAGGAGATAAAAAAAAATGTACACGTGTGACACAATGAATACATCTGTACAAACACAAAGATGCTTTTACACTTATTCCTGATGGCTATAGATGGCCAGCTTTGTTGTTATCTGTATCTTAAGATTATTTTTACAAAAGAGGTGCTTTGATGTAGATAGCGATAGCGATCAATTTTAAGTCTTCATTGATTGTGACCAACGTCAAACTTGTGAAGCTTTGATTTTTTTTTAAGATAAAGATTTCCAGATGTTTTTTCTTTCTTTGGTTGAAATTCGCGATATAAATGATTGAAACAATTTTTTTTTGAATCAGTTAATCATAAATTTTTTTAAAGAGAGGAGTCGGTCATAAATTTTTTTAGAGAGATGATCAGTTAGTCATAAATTTTTTTAGAGTGAGAGTCACTCAAATTATTATTATTATTTTGAGACTCAACTCAGTCGGTCCTTCCTTGTTATTATTCTTAAGCAGAAATGTAAGCGGGGATTTTTTTTTTAAAAGAGAGTGAACGCTTTAATTTTTTTTTCTCACTCTTTGAAAGTTGAAAAAAAAAGAGCAAATGAAATGTGCGTTGATATAAAGCAATTTCCAGCAATAGGAAAGAAGAGGATAGAAATGGAACAAGATTGAATTTATTATAAGCTAGTAATAATTATAAAAATGATATTAACATATTTGGTTATGCATAAGACTATGCCTCTGCATTGCTAAACCATTTTTTTTGCTTCCTGGTTAATACAGAATGAGTCAAAATCGCTGATCTGTCTATGAAGTCATGTATCCAGTAATAACCAACAAAAAATGATAGATTTTGAAGCCAACCACACAAGCTATATGGAATACTTTGTTTCTAGTTCCTGGATTATTAAAAGCTCATTACCTTCAAATGAATGGAGAAGAGGAAATAGGAGGAAAAGAAAATCTATAACAGCCATGTAGAACCAAGTTTGAAGCCATAAATCAAATTTTTGTTGATTTACCTCAATCATCTAAAGTGTCAACAGCAATTATTTTTTTAAAGAAGAGAAACAAGCAAATCCACCGGTACCTACTTATTCAAAGTACTTATAATAACTTTTTTTTTAAATGGTAGAAGGAAGCCAATCAACAGTGAATAATAATGGAATTGAAGATACAAGAAAGTCAATTGATTCAGCATTATCTTAAAAGTATCTGCAATAACTTTCTTTTTTTGTTGTTGTTGTTGTTGTTGGTGAGCAAAGAAAAGAAGTCTGAAAATTCAAATTGAGGACATTAATAAGAAGTAAAAAGTAGACGGGTAAATATGAACTTTCTTTAACCGATTTTATTCTTTTACTTATTAAAAGTAAACCTTAATTTACTGGTCAAAGCAATTTTCTTTTTTTTGATACAGAAACATTAAAGACTTGTTTATCTATAGTTATTTGCAATATCTCACAACATAGCACAAACATAGTTTAAACCTTTAAACTTAAATTTTCATTATTTTCATTTTTTTTTTATTATATATTGTAATGTTGAAATGTTTTTTTTTTAATTGTTCTTCAGTTGTTAATGATGATGAGCAACCTATAGATATATGCATTTGTAATGTTTTTTAATTTTATTTTATCTTGTTGCATATTAAAAAATTAATATATGTATTTTATTTTCTTTCGCTATAAGGTTGCAAAAGAAAAAAGATATTTTTATATATGTAATTTTTGGGTATACATTTTAAACATATATGTTAACATTACCGAATGCGTGAATGTGTAACTGTTTATCCAAACACATCAAAGAATAGGTTATATATGATTAGTTTAAAATAGTAAATTAAAAAGTAGGGCATTACATTTGAATGAAAATGAGATAACATATACAAGTTACACCTGAAATTTATTTTATGATATGATAAGTAAGAAAAGTCTTAAATAAGCATTTATAGAATGTGTATATTTTTTTTAATGTTGATTTAAGTCAGCTTATTTTGAGATATCAAGAAAAGTGACAAACCTATATATTAAGTTTATTTGCTTATACTTATATAAATTTTTATATTAATAAGCCATCAATATCAATAATGGTCTTCACATGCTTGTTTGGAAGCCATTAATAGGATTATACATGTCTGTTCATCAATATACGCTAATGAGCTAGCAATGTCTATAAGAATCTTTGATCTATAGTATAAACTTTGGTAATATTGGGATCTTGTAATTTTATCAAAATAGATAAAATGTAAGAATGTCATTTTTGTTCAATAGTCATCCAAGTCATGTATAATAAATATGTACTGAATGAGTTTGAACTCAAGTACATACTTATCTAGATTGAAAACAATCTAGTGGCGCTCATGGGAAAACACATGTACTTATCTAAACTGAATAAAAAGTGATATCATCACTTCCAACTTCATAATATTAGTTTTATAAAATATATTTTTTTATAAGTTGTCATGAATAGCACCCGTGTGTGCATATGACCATGAATGGTCTTATATATTTGGAAAGAAGGATAGGAAGGATTCTTTGTTAGAAGAACATAGTATTGGAGATAAGCATAAAGCACTCCAGGAATCTCACAGTGGGTACTTTTATTCAGTTGCTATATGTAATATTATTTTATTAGATGACAATGGCCAGTATGTTTTATTGTTCAGATGACTGCCCCAATATATAAATAAATACCAAGAATCTTTAATGCTGATATTTTCAAGTGGCACAGTGATTCTGTAATTTCTTTATCTATGCTATGATGAATTAATATAGTTACAAATGGTACAGATTGGATAGGCATATAACTAATAATTAATAATTTCCCCTATCTAAATATTTATTATAATTACAAATGTGCCATAATTTAAATAGTTACAAAAAATACATATTTATATTAATTGAAAAATATTGTTACAAATGGATTGAAATATGCCACACACATGAGAGAGGTGTATTTCTATGTTAATTTATTATAGTTACAAATACATAATTTATATTAATTTATAAAATATTGTTACAATATATATATATATATATATATATATATATATATGTATACTTTTATATATATATATATATATATATATATATATAATTAAAATTACCCCAAATCCAAAATTCAACCAGACCAGAAAAAAATAATATTAAAACACACAAAGATTTCACTGCTACAAGCAGATTTCTCAAGTGTAAAGAACTACAAAAACTACACAATATATATATAATATTAAACATTACCCACAAATCCATTCACTTCTCATCCCCCCTAATATATATATATATATATATATATATATATATATATATATATATATATATATATATATATATATATATATATATATATATATATATATATATATATATATATATATATAGGGGACTTTGATATTTATATTCCAAATTATAACAGTAAATAATATAAAGAATGGGTTATCCCTTGAACATAATATTGCATAAAATGGATAAGTCAAATTTTAATTATAAAGATAAATCAATCTTCTTATTTCTAAGTTATAAATCTAATTTCAAAATTTGTATTAGAAATATATTAATGGGGTTCAAAATTACTTGATAAATATAATTCAGGATTAAATTTTAAAAATATATAAATAATTTATTTTAATATCTTGATCCTCTAACAGTAATGTGGCTGTTCCTTAATGTGTAAACAAGTAATCAAAATAGAGTTTTAATATTCTCAGGGTAATGTAGTCTTAAAAGGAAAATAAACGATGCCAATCTTTTAAATAAAGCACTTCGTTTATATTTTATTTATAATTATGTGTGAGAATGTCAATGAAAAAATAGTAACAATAGTTGCCATTTTATCCTCAACCTTTTTAATCAATTTATGAACATTATATTGAATAACATAAGTTATTCATATAATTGTAAAGATTGTATTTTATAGATAAATATCACTAACCAATACATGATAATAATAATTTAGTTTATTAGTGACCAAATAATTTAAAATTCAGAAATCCACTCTTTGATAAAAAATTTGATTCTTTGACTTAACAAAAATCCTCTTCAGATTAAGATATTTGTGTTTCTTTTAAAGGATATGTTTTTAATAAAAAGAAAGTATGTCAAGCATTGTTATCCGAAAGGTCATCTCATCCACCTTGCAAGCAAGTAGTTGGGTTCAGATGGGTGTAGGTTCACGTCCCAGCTGATGCTAGGACATATGAAAAAAAATAAAATAAAAAAAATAAAAATAAAGTATTAACAATGCCTGAAAGCTGAACCACTTTTTTTTTTCTAATATTTATTAAACAAGTACAATGTTTACAATGACAATTATGTATACATGGTAAATTGAAAAGGAAAGCTATAATTACAAACATAAAAAAGAAATACATGATTATAAATAAATATAAGATAGTATTATTCTGAGCAAGAGGTAAACCTGCTTACCTGGTCTACTGTTAACACACACAAAGACCAATAAGGCTCACCCAACTCACATAGACAAATTGCCTCATAATACCAAGGGTCACTTAGTCAATCTAGAGTTTGGTCAGATCACCATTGGAAAAATTACTACAACTATGAAGGCTTAGGTATTTATGCTAAATCTGATGTGTTCAGTTAAATATTATCCATTTTGATAACATAAGGATCTGAACTTCTGATTATTAACAAAACCACTTTCAGCAATATCTTACACAGAAGAAACAAAGTGTTTTACCAGCAATCATTCTTTCAATGCATTGAGAGTCCATGTTTCCTCATATAATACTTTTTGAGCTAGGAGCATGTCACTGTTTTTAAATTTTATAAGTTTATTCAGAATATAATTTTCCTTCATAAATTGCACCAGGATTGAAAACCATTTTACAATGAGTATACCAGAATGCATGGTTGATAAATAATGAAAGCCTAATAGTAGGGATGGATCTTGTCTTAATACTGTCCTTAAGAGAGATTACAAGGTGAAAATTCATTTTTTATTCAGTGACAATACATTATTTTATAACAAGAATATCACTATAGTTATACAATGCTTAACTTTATGACATTTAAAATGGATGCACCAACTATTACTATGATAACTCCAAGAAATCTCTTCATAATAAACATTGAAAATGAACTCTTTAGGTTTCTAGAATTACACATACATACATTGTTTTTGCTCAAGAAAACATTTAAATATTATAAAAAAGTTAATCTACTGAATGCAGTTCATGATCAGAAGAATTATTCTAAGTTGTATGCAACTGAAAATAAATATGTCTATTAAGGAAATAATTTAATAACTTAAATAATCTTTATCCAGATATATTCTATTATAGATTTAATTCAATGCTTTTATGTTACAGAATAAAAACATATGTGTGTGTTAAGAATCTTGTAATTTAATCAAAAGGAATTTATATCTATTATTTAAATTTACAATTTTTCCATGGATAAATATTAAAGAAATAAAAAAAAATACATAGCAAAAAATGTATATACATATTAATTTAAATATCAATTATTATCATTTGACGTTTCACTTATATTTTATTGTTTTTTAATAACAAAAATAATAAAACCATGAGTCTCTACTTTAGTCTTCATGCTTGGGTAATCTTAGTTAAAGAAATTAACAATAGTCTTACATGCAGAATGCATAGATCTGAAATAATTTCATCTAGTCATAAAATATTTACTTTTTTACAAAGAAGAATTCATTAACATGCCTTTGCAATGCCCTTTTTAATCTGTGTATTGATTATGTTCTTCAGATAAGTGGACAGATAGATGTTTACTGCCATTCTTTTCTCTTAATTGCATCTTAGTGTTAGTGATCTCCGATTGATGCAATTCGATAGATAATACCAAGAAAAGTAAAATTACAGAAATCTTGGTTATCTATTTATGCATCTTCATAGTTATATGAATTACGAAAAACTTTTCGTTTTTTGAAGGAAGAAAAAATAACAATTTTTTTTGTTAAAGTAGACAGAAGTAAATCTAGAATAATAGTGGTAACAATAACAATGTCCACAAATCCTCCTTACATTTCTCCTATTATAAAAGCAAATTTCCATTGTATTTTTTAATTGTTCAATATCATGAATCATATACTGTCACACTTTAATTATTAGCCATTGGATCACTGCACGTATTAAGCAATAATCCTTTTCAACTCGTTTTTCGAATATCTTAGCATCCAATTAATGACATTATTATTTTTTTTTAAATAAATAATAATACAGATAATTTTAAAATGAAATAAAATTATTTTAAAATGTGTATTTATAAAAAAAAATATAAAAATATAAATTAGAAATATATTTTTCAATTGTTTTTTGCAAACAAATTCATATACATACTTTTACCTATTTTTGTTATTAACATTGTTTAAAATATTGCATTTGTAGCAACATTAAACAAAATATCAACTATAAATGTGTCATAAAAATAATAATAACAATAATAATAATGAAAATTAAAAAAAAAAGAACTGCAGCATGTTTTAAATATTTACCCATTTAAATAGCATAAATGATTATAATATAAATTATTTTTAAAAAATAGATAACTCAAAATCTTGAAATATTTACTAAACTTTTCTCTTTTATTTTATTCTCAACCACCCCCTTTTTTACTATACTATAACTTAATTAAAGACATAATCCTTACAATTTTATTTATCTCACAAAAATGTCATTATTAGCAACTAAATGCTGCAGTAATAAATAAGAACATTATTTATATACACCACACACACACTCACAAACTCTTTAAATAATAAGACAATAGATACAAACTCTAATTACCATAACATTTTTGACTAACCTTAAAATTTGATATATGTACATATAATTTTAAAATGAATAATATAAATGATTAAATTGTTCTAATTTATAATAATATAATAGACAAGGGAATTGGTGAATTATAAAATCTCTTCCCAACAATTAAGATCTTAAATATATACACATAATTTTGAAAAAGAATAAAGACTATCAGCATAAAGATTGTAATTCAAATTTCATCCTCACTGAATACTTGTAAAATAAATGAAAAACATTACACAGCATACATAAACTTTGAATGATATAATCAACTTCTAATCTATTTAAAAATACAGACTTTTGATACCATATAAAATTATTATTATAAATATTTGGTATTGATTGTTCATTTTGTCTGTACCTCAACATTATATGGTATTTGTAAGATAAATCAATAAAATCATG
This sequence comes from Epiperipatus broadwayi, assembly GCA_028023455.1. Lineage (NCBI taxonomy): Eukaryota > Metazoa > Onychophora > Udeonychophora > Euonychophora > Peripatidae > Epiperipatus > Epiperipatus broadwayi. Next base: position 3,575,475 of record JAQFVV010000067.1, on the reverse strand, counting down.
TAAGTGGCATAAATTTTCACAAATACATTTATTCTTAAACTTATCTAAAAAGATAGCATTCTTTGTACCAAAAAAAATTAACTTTGACCTCTTCACTATACACTAGAGATTCATGATTATATACATATCTATTCACACATGTTAGTGCACTCAGACAACACATTATATTTTCAAAACCTACATTATTATAAATTAAACACTTTGTGTTTACTCAGTCATCATTATCCCAGTTGATACAAGGGAAATCTTCTGATTATTTTTTCTTTCTTAAATAATTTTCCATTATTATTCTCCTCAAGCATAATGATATTCATTTCTGAAGTCATTGAAATATATATTATTCACATATTTCTCATGAAATTTTATTTTATATAATGATACTGTATCTTTAACTACTTTGAATCTATTTCTTTCATCAAAGTTCCCATATTCATAACTATAAATCTTGTGGAAACAAAACCACTTAGTCTTCAAAATGTTCATTTTTAGAGATAAACCTTTATTTTTGATACTATTTCATAAATAATATTGATCAAGATTCTTTGCTTAAGATTTCTTGAATTCTCTTTGAAATAAGGTTCATCAATTAAAGTAGTTGTGTCTTTATTACTGGGAGAGTTCTTGACTTCAAAATCAATTTTTTTACTAACTTATGATTTGGAATAATATCTATATCCTCTTTTACAAAATTGTTATCAAATATAAAATCTTTATCTTTAAAACCATTATCTTTCATATACCCTACTTAAACATTGTCTTAGAATACTTCTAAGTCAATACTACTATCCTCTAGTGCTTGGATTCTAGCTCAGGATTCTTCTATAGTTATTTCTAATTCAATAAATAAGATTTGAGTTTGCATTCTAATTTCTGCTTTATATGCAACAATTTCAGCTTGAGATACTTTTAATTCTTTAATAATAATATTAATTTCTAATGTCAGACCATTTGAACTAGTATCAAACTTATCACCCATTTTAGAAATAAACTCACTCTTTAAATCTTTTGGAGTTGTCATCATTTTATTAGAATTGGCTTCTATCTTAGTGTTTAATTGAGGAAAGTTATCTATTGTAATTTAAGATAATTTTCAAAATATCAGAATCATCTAAGCCACTAATCTCATGTCCACCCAACTAACATATGACAATAAAACCATAAGTGATGACAATAAAGTTAGTCTTATGTAAAACTTAAATAAATATGTATATAAATTAACTTATATTTTTTAAAAAAATCACTTATAGATAACTATCCAAAGTTTCCTATCTTTAGCTGTTATCTAAAAAAAAATCAACCCACAAAATATGCATTTATAATGAAAATAATACTAAAAAAGTAAACAATTCTTATGTGTTTCTATCTTTCCATGGAGATTAGATTTTTAAACTTCTAGATCCCATATGTTTATATATTATTTAAAAGTTTTTTCAAAAATAAAAACCCACACTATATATATATATATAGTGTATATGTATATATACGTCTGTGCTCGTTACATATATATATATATATATATTGTAACAGGATGGGGGGTATTGGAAGTGGAAAAAAATGGGTTGAATCTGGGGTGATGGAACATCATCATCAACCCCAAGTCAATTTATAATCAAAAATCAATACTTTGAAAAATTATCCATAAGTAAATAATTAAAGATATATGAGTATGGGATGGGGATAATATCAGAAATGGAAGGAAAATGAGGTGATGTAAAATCATCATCACCCCATGTAATCCGAATTAAATATCAATAAATTTACAAAAGTATGATATTTAAGGATATAAGAGCATGAGATTAGAAAAAATCTCTGATAGCATTAAGAGATCAGCCAGCTAACTCAGAAGAGCAACTATAATAACTAATCATATATCAGGCAGCATTATCAAAAAGTAATTATAAGTAAATATGAGTATAAGTAAATACTCGAGAGACATAAAAATCCATCATCATCATTGACGGGAATAAACAAATCAGTACAGTAAATCAGAATAAAATTCAACAGTCCATCTTGTGGCTAGATTTTAACAATAAAAATATGAATCAACAGTCAACATTGTGACTGGATTGGAAATGGGTCTTCTTTAGACCAGGCTAACTATTGAGTCTTTTCCAGTTTGGGCAATTATTTAAACATAACTTGGATGCACCAGCTTAGTGTCCATCCATTAAAATACACAATAATCAGAAATCAAAACAATAATGGTGGAACATTTAAAACATGCTGATCATTACCAATGCTCTGGCCACTTAGTACCATTAATATACTGGCCAACTAAAAACTTAAAATATAGTGCATGGACTTTAAAGAATATCCTCTTTTGCGACAACCACGATGATTATTGATCATCTCTGGATGCCCCAAAAGCACTAAGTACACATCCCCATTTATCCATGCATGAATCTAGCTCAGCGTACATAAGCTCTATTACTGTATGTGACCAAGAGATGATGGAAACAATTTTTAACAATTATATAAGTTTATTAATAACAATAAAAAAATGGATTAAGGTCTTATAAGGGTTCTGATTTTGAATGATATACAATAATAAAGTCATCACTCTGTAATTTACAAGATTACTACAAAATTCAAATTATTACATTAACTACATTATTTCTTAATGGGTATCTAAAAACACATACATATATCCGTACACAGATGTGCATTTTATAATATATGATGAAGACATTTCAATTAAACAGAAAATAATTATTACATTTGTGATTTACATAATTACTATTCAAAATTTAAATTGTCACATTAATTTACACAATTACAAGTTACAATTCATGTTATTAATATGGTTTACATATATATGCACACAGATGCACAATTTATAATTTACTATTAACAAAATAAATGAATTGACATTTAATCAAATAAAAATATTAAAATTTTACATATATGAGTGTGTGTATACTCACACACTGACTTTTATTTATTTAAACTTGTTACAATAATATTATATTTTTTCATAATTAATTCATTTGGAAAACACATAAATTTCACACATATACATGTGTAAAAACAAAATATATAATTTAAAATTTAATTTCAGTTTATAAGTTCTTTTTTTTTATCAAACTAAACAAATTTAACTTTTGTTTGACAGATACTTGTTGATTAATTATCAGCATTCTTAGACCAATTTAAAAGATTTGCTTTTACAATTTTAATTCAAACAAAATTATGCTTGCATTTGTATATTCTTCTTTTAATGTCTTTTTTCTAGTCTAAAAGATTTTTGGAAATCTTTTTCTTGACTTTTAATTATAATTTTGTTTGTATTTTTTTTCTAAATTATAAATATAACTTTAAACACTTTTTCTTCTCTACTAAACGATTTTCAACTAATATCATTTTATAAAATAAAAAAATATATAAATTTTAAGGCATCTCTCTGCTTGGTGAGTTAATGCTGATGAAGTAGGCAAGGTGAGGTAGGAAAAGTGAATATGTGAACAGCAGCCTCCCATGCCATGATAAGAAAATAGCCAAGCATGAACTATCAAGCATCGAATGCCCCATGATGTCGTAAGAAAATACCTCATTTTTAAGCACTGCTCCTTCTAAGTACCTTGACAGATCATCCTCAAAGAGTAGTATCCAGAAAAAAAGGCATTGAGCCAACCCTGCTCATCTCTGTGAGACTTAAGGCTATAGATGAGGTCTATTCATGAAACCAAGGTCTATTTATGAGGCCTACTTATACACTGCTGGACTACTCTGGGAGCTCAATATCTAGGTCTAGACAGTGCTGAGCATATACTTCGGAGCATCATGAACACACTGTATCCAGGCATCCCTGTTCAACTATACACCTACCATAAGCATAAAAAGTACAAATTCACCCATCATTTCAAAACGTAATTTTAATAAAGAAATTATTTACAATTTCGTTATCATATATAACTTTACTTACCACAGCTATATATATATATTTATCTGTTTTTCTCTGCCTTTTTATAAGTCAGCATATATATATATATATATATATATATATATATATATATATATATATATATATATATATATATATATATATATATATATATATATATATATATATATATATATTTGCTTCTTCAGCAAGCTTGGGTTCCCTGGTAAGTTTGGTTTTAGGGATCATCATCATCAGGAAAATGTATAATCCATGTATAATGTTGGTCATTAGTTAGTCTCCCATCTGTGGTGTAACTGTTGCAGGCCAGCAGATATATTGGTGTAATAGATTTCAGGCAAGAACTGTCTTCTCCACAATTAAGGCTATGAGTTTCAGCACAAAAAAGTGGGTCATTTTCTCCATGTGAATTCAAACTTCTGCAAAGGAAATATTAGCAGCTCCTGAATCTAGTGTTCTGCCTTCAGCTATATCAGTTCATGGTAGCTATTCTGCTAACTCTATAGTCAGCTAAAATCAACTGCTGCAAACTTCAAGAAGCTGCAACAAAATATTATAACCAACATTTTAGCTGATGCTTCTTACAAAAACTATTATCCAGACTGGAGCTAATCTTGCTATCAGCCTCTTTGTAGGATCATCTAAGGTGATAATAACACCTTAATTAAAAACAGAGTTTTATTTTTATCTCTGTAACCCTTTTGAAAACATACTTAAACAATAAAAATGTACAAATTAAACATGACATTTTTTTAAAATTGTCAAAAAAAAAAAACATGCTTACATTTAAATTTCAAAATCAGAGTTACAAATAATATTTATCAGACCTTTTAAAAGTTTCATTTATAAAACAATTTTTATTTTAAATCAGAGTTATTATTTAACTCTTTACTTATTATTATTTTATTTTAGGAAATGTAGAAAAATATCTACAAAAATTTTGTCTGTGTTTATTTCTACTTTTTCTTTATGTTTTATATATATATATATGCACACACACTATATTATTATGGGTGTACCATGTAACCCAACTGGTTACAATATATATATATATATATATATATATATATATAATTAAAACAAGTTGTAAATTTCAAAACTTGCTTTTAAACTTGCATTTTATGATCACTTGATGGAGTTTAACAATAGCTCTAAACAAGCTTTGCTTTTATAAGTGCTGAAAGAGATAGAATTCAAAATCTTTATCATTATCCCTACCTCCAGACCAACTAGTTTTGATCTTAAGGCTTACCTCAGTGGAGAGCTGGGAGTCTAGAAACTAGACTTTAGTTTCTAGACTCCTAGCCTTTCACTGAGGTGAGCCATAAACTCAAAACCAGTTGGTCCAGAGGTAGGGATAATGATAGAATATTGAATTCTATCCCTTTTAGCACTTATAAAAACAAAGCTTGTTTAGAGCTATTGTTAAACTCCATCTAGTGATTATAAAATGCAAGCTTAAAAGCAAGTTACAAAATGTATAACTTGTTTTAATTATTATGTCATAGAGAAATATTAATTAACAGTTATTATTTTATGCAATAATTGCAATATAAATACTATCTATATCTACTGTAAGTAGATCTAACTATATAAATATATATATATATATATATAGTTAGATCTACTTACAGTCTATATAGATATATATATATATATATATATATATATATATATATATATATATATATAATCATAACACATTGCCATTTAAAAGCTATTGTCATTGGGTTTTTTTATAATGGATAATTATGTGTTTTAGATATTGTTTGAATTTTTGAAAACAATTTACATATTTTTTTATGACATGCATTACTTTTTCATAATTTATACATGTTATTTGCAGACTGAATATTCTTCCAACTTCTATATAATTTGCATTAAAACTTTACAAAAAGTAATGTTTATGTGTCAATCAGACAAAATGAGTTTTACTTTGTTTGAAATCAAATAACATATATGAAAAACATGTTTAGAGAATTACAATTGTGAGAATGAAATTTTATTTCTTTTTGATTTAAAATATTACTATTCTGAAATTAGCACAATATACAATTACTATGTAGAATCACAAACTATTTTAATAATCTTGTGAATGACCATCTTTGTAAATATATAATACTAAATAATATGGTGGTCAATATTTTACAAATATATTAAAATATATAATTGTTACAGCTGCCATTTATTTATCATTAACACATCATAAAAACTTGTGACTAACTTATCCTACATGAAAATATATACTATGTCAGTTACCCTTATCCTGGAATTCAAAAACTTATTTCAAAAACACGTTTAAACAACAATCACTGTAAAAATAAAATTTTATTCATTGTAAATGTATATATAGACCAATTCTCAATTAAATCACTACACAAAATTACGAATCCATTATCATTATTCAAATGGAAGTCAATCACCAACAATGCTCTATTTTTTAAATATAAATTTCTATGAACTTGCCCACTGGTAAGAGTTTAAAAAACTTAAGTGAACCACTCAAGTTTAGAGAGTACATTCTATACACATGAACTCTTACAGACCATGCTTAAATCAGGGCCTGAATCTATTGTGAGTCTGATGTTATAATCAAATATTCAATTGTACAATTCTATTTAAATTTGAGTGAATCACTTAAATTTTTTAAACTCTTACCAGAGGGTGAGTGCATGGAAATTTATATTTAAAAAATAGTGCATTATCGGAGATTGTCTTCCATTTGAATAATTTCAATGTTTTCAGCACTTTATAATAATAGATTAAAATCCATTATCAATAGCTTTTCTGCCAAGGGAAACATTTCAAAATGCAAAAAATAATCCAATGCAAAAAAAAATATATAATCTCATTTTTCTATATTTACCACTCACTTTACATAAACGATCCTACCATTTCATAAATTCAATTTTTTCAATTACATATTAAATTAATGATAATTGGAAAGTGAATTAGAATTATAGGAAATTTGGATATATTATATTAATTTGAATTTGAGAAATTTGCATAGGCAGGGACACTATTGGCAATTGATTTCTAATTTAATTACTGATATTTGGAATTGGCACATTTAGTTTATTAAAAAGACTAGTTTAACTTTGGCATTTGATATATATATATATATATATATATATATATATATATATATATATATATATATATATATATATATATATATATATATATATATATATATATATATATATATATATATATATATATATATGGGTCTATAATCTTAATTACCATGCATCTTACTTTGAATTAATCATTCTTTATTAAGTTAGAAATTATATATTTTTGTATTTTACATATAGATTTTAAATTATTTGAAAATAAAATAGATTTACTCGTTTTATATAAATTTGTATTGTCTGCAATATATTCATAAAATTATTTATGCATTTAAAAAATTTTATTACCTGGATATATATTTCAAATACACGATTACAAATATCGAAAAAAAGATATGTTAACTGAAATACTGTTACAGTATCTATAAGTGAGTTTGAAGTGGAATAGCAGTAATTTTGAATTCTTAAAATAAATATTCTTGAGACAAAATAGACTTTTTTTTTTTTTTTGTTTCGAAAAAAAAAAAAGATTTCTTTGATAAATAAAACTTCATTTCTATATTTGTAAATCTTACGATAATCAGTTTTTAATAATTATATATATATAAAATCCTTAATTAAATTAACTACAAAGTGTAAATTAATGCCACAAAGAAAATTGAATAATTATAATATAATTTTAAGCCAAAGGGATTAAATTTTGTGTAAGTAATTAAATTTTGTATCGTTAAATATTTAGTTGCTTTTGTTTTCCCGTCTTTTATTGATTTAATCTACAACTTTCTTTTTACTTTATTTTAAAAATAAAAGCAAAATTGCTTGTTTTGTAAAACTTTATCCATATATCTATGCATTAAAATGTACTTAAAAGCTCCATCACAAGATTCTTGAGAAATATGAATAAAGTTATCTAAAAAAGAAATGTTCGCCGATATTTTGTGATGAACACGCACAATCACGTAGTCCTGATCTCTAATTTTTTTATGTCTTCAACTTTTGATAAGCATTTACCAATGTTAAATCAATATCTACCTAGCTGCATGCCTGCCTACATACCTACCCATCCACTTACCCACTCATCCATTTATCTACCCACACATCTCTCAACCTTTCTATCTATCTATCTATCTATCTATCTATCTATCTATCTATCTATCTATCTATCTATCTATCTATCTATCTATCTATCTATCTATCTATCTATCCATCTATCTATCTATCTATCTATCTATCTATTTATCTATCTATCTATCTATCTATCTATCTATCTATCTATCTATCTATCTATCTATCTATCTATCTATCTATCTATCTATCTATCTATCTATCTATCTATCTATCTATCTATCTATCTATCTATCTATCTATCTATCTATCTATCTATTTGTCTGTCAATCTATTTATCTATTTAGGCATCTCTCTATTTCTATCCTACCTATTTGTCTATCTAGTTATCTACCTATGTACCTATCTGACTATGTATTTATATAACTGGTTAGCTATTTAACTTCCTATTTAACAATCTATTTTTTAGTGTATCTATTTGTTTATGTACTACAGTGGACCATAAAATGTGCTATATTTTGTTCCAAACACCACTTTACATTCTATACATACAGTAGCTCACATTTTGTTGGTAAATACTGATTAGAATAATATATGCATTGTCTACTGCATTGCAAGTTTACATCATTTTTCAATATGTGTATATACATGTAAGACAATCACCTTATTGCACATATGTATAAACAAAGTTTTAAAAATGGATAGCAATATAATTATTAATAAAATATTGACAAAACATATTTACATATATTTTATTATGTTTACTCATGTATTTAGTACAGCTAGCTACTGCAAAGCAAACATTTTTTTTTTCAACACATTTTATATTAATAGAAAAATAATAGACTAGTCTAACAAGTATTTATGATCACAGACACTTTTTGCAGTCGAATTTTTTTAAATTTTATAAAACTTCTAACAGTATTCCTAAAAAATAATGTCTTAAGTGAAATACTACACATCAATATCAGGAAGAATAATAAAGAGTAAAATGTATGAGCTTTCAACATAAATGAATAAAAATTTATTATTATATAGTGTAATCATTGCACTCAGAAATGATTAGAACTACTTTTTTTCATTAACCATAAATGAATTTATAATAATCTAATCCTTCATAATAACAAATATCAGGAAGAATAATAGAGAGTAAAATGTATGAGCTTTCAACATAAATGAATAAAATTTTATTATTATATAGTGTAATAATTGCACTCAGAAATGATTAAAACTACTTCTTTTCATGAACCATAAATGAATTTATAATAATATAATCCTTCATAATAATAAAGTCATTAATTTATAAGGCTGTAATGATTCTATGGATTGATAAGTATTTTATTTGGTAAATATAAAATTCAAGAAGATTTATTCTCTAGTGAATGTGCAGTTTGGAATATGTGAATCAGTACTTTTGAAAAAACACAATTAATAGAAAGAGATAAACCAAATAATGTTTAGTTAATAATAAGAAATAAGAGTATTAAGATAAAAATACATATTTAGATTCAACAATTGTAACTCAAAATCACCCATTGTATGATTATAATTTGTTTATTCTGGATTGCAATTGCAATCTCCATCTTAAATATTAATAAACATGCATGTCCAGAGGAAGATTAATGTATACAATCTTTCACATAGTATAAAAAATTTCTTTTTTAAATATCTCATATCTTATATCAAGTAATTCTTTGGCCTTGATTGTTGTTTTATATGTTTAAAATAAAATTTAAATGCTAACTATCTTTTTAATTTTGATTTGTTTTTCTAAACATTAATGTCAAATAGTGAACTTGAGTCTTAGTTACATTATATATTAATATACATTGCATTAATAATTTAAATTCTCAAGACATGAATTAGATAGATATCTTTCAGCATATTATTATTATTATTATTATTATTATTATTATTATTATTATTATTATTATTATTATTATTATTATTATTATTATTATTATTATTATTATTATTATTATTATTATTATCATCATTATCATCATCATCATCATCAGCATCATCATCATCATCATCATCATCATCATCATCATTATTATTATTATTATTATTATTATTATTATTATTATTATTATTATTATTATTATTATTATTATTATTATTATTATGTTTCAAAAGGTCTTTATTGTCTCAAAAGAATACAGCATTAGTGGTTACATAGTAAACTAACTGCTACAAGTTGATTACAAATTTTAACATTTACATTGTCATTTTGATAGAGTTCTTTCTGAATTTGAATGAGCTTAAACCATAGTTTTTGTCAACATATAATATACTGGATTGTCCATTATTTATAACTTTGCTGTTTGTCTGAGCAGAGACCAAGTAGCTGCATAAATATCTGGGCTGGTAATCTGTTTGCCTCTAACTTGAATTTTAAATTCAACTTATTGTCAAATATGGCTGGAAGCCTTCTGGGGTTATTACCCAATATGATTGCACACTTAGTGCACCAAAGTGCATATAAGACAAACATTGAGGCCCTTATGGCTGGTACAGACCTACCTTTGTATGTTGACATAATTTGTATCATTGTAATGTTTTGTTTTCTATATTTCCCCTGCAGAATGCATCTAGTCAGCTCCATGGCATTGTGGTTAAAAATTATATGCTGTAAAATCTCCTCAGCCATATGGCAAAGGTCACAGAAAGGATCAACTGACCTGCACATTCTTCTGTGATGTAAAAATTATTTAGTAGGTGAAGCATTCAAATTAATTTTCATTATAAAATCTAGAAACTTAGGTTCTAGTTGCCATCTTTTGTATTGCTTGATCAGATATTTGTTTCCTATTTCTAGTGTTGATGAAGTCTCCTGATTGAGATTATTTAGATGTATAAACTTATATATTTCCCAATATTTATACTTTTGTTCAAATTGATCCAGGATTGTTCTTTTATCTCCTGTATTCGTAGCTGGCGACTGCCAAAAAACAATCTTTTGGTGGAGGCCTATCTGTAGGTGATATCTGCTCTAAGTGTCTTAATTTAGGAAAATTGAATGAGTATAGTAATTATAGCATTCCTTGTTTGAATGTTGGAAATGTTTGTAAACTATGTAACCCCAGTCCATTTGCTATAAGAGGGCAATTGAGTTTTGCCATTGCAATTGCCACTGTCTTTTCCCCCCAGATGACCTTGCAACATATGGAATAAATGGATGCCATATTTTTTTTTGAAAATTCAACTACAGGCATATAATATGCTATCTTGGTTATTATAAGCTTGTTAATCAGTTGAACCTTTGCATATATGGACACATATGCCTTTGAGAGTGATTCAGCTATGCTTTTGACTTCTTCTTTGAGCTTGGATTGGATCTGACATCTCATTCCAGTGGCTTCTAAAAAAGGAAAGATTAAAAATGGAGTAGGTTTTGCTTGATACATTGGCCACATGGCCTTCCAGTGAGTAGTATCCAGGCTGCAGTCTTTTCTAGGTTTATTCTCATTCCATATTATTTTAAAAATTGTTCAAGCACTGTCTGAAGCTGTGGTATTTGCTTCTTGGATGTCAAGAAGACTGTGATATAATCCATGTATGCAAGATATTTAATCTTCTGTATTGTACCAGTTATTTGAACTCCAATGAATGTGCTATTGATTTTTTCATTAAGTGGATTGATATAATAAACAAACGTTAAATGCACTCAGAGGTTAGTGATTGTGTTGGAATGAATGAGGGTGAGTTTCAGCCATTCATAGTAACAAAAAGTTCTCTGCTCAGTATCAAGTTTGCACACAAATATAGCAGATCTTTGGGTATTTTAGTCTGCTTGAGCATATCCAGTAGCACAGGGATTCGCACTGAATTGAAAGCAGAAGCAATATCTATCTGCGCCACCACTGTGCTGCATTTCTTTTTCACACTAATGGCTATCATCATGGTCTTGAATAACAATGCTGCTTTCACTGTTGATGATGTCTTCTTTGCAAATTGTGATTTACTGATGGTAGTTAAACTATAGGGCTCAATCTTATCTTTTATAAATCTTTTCCAATATTTTAATAGGAAATGGCCCCATAAATATTATTCTAAGCTCATTTGGCATTGGTATGCCTTTCGTTTTCTTATTATATGGCACTATTGCTATGGGGTATATCCCTGTGGTTGGCTTAATTTCTTGAGAAAGATGGTTTGCTAAATCCTTGAGGTATTTAGCTGTAAAGAACTTAAATACTTGAGAATGAACAGTGGCATCCCAAGGCCATCTGGGTGACAAGCATTGCTGATAGTTCTCATTTTCTCCATTATATCATTTTCACTAACTGGTAATTCACTCTCAACCTCTCCAAACATTTTGGTGGGAAGAAAATGTGGGGCTCAGTGCTTAATTTATTTTGAAAGTAGTTTAACAATGGCATAATCATGTTATGGCCAGAAAATATACCCTCCTCAGTCTGGATGGCCATTGGCACCTTTACATCAGGTACATAACCTAAAGCCCATTTGATAAACTTGCAGGTCCATGTGTGCGGTTGTGCCATGCAAAGCTTACTTTTCTTTATCTTCAGATATTCTTTCAGTGATTCACAGGCCTTTTTATAGGCATCAGTCATCTTTCTTATGTGTATTTGGGTGTTGTGTGTTGGAGCCATCATCATTAGTCTCTGATGTAGCTGATTGGCATATTGAAGAAGCCTTGATGGTGATGGTTGATTTCTTGTCACATGATCAATATTGAAGGACAAGATGTTTTTAAAAGATAGGTATTGCTGTATAGATGAATGCTCATCTCTTTAACTTTCTGCAACAGTATATATGTTTCTGAGAAGAGGAATTCTGTTGCATTTGTTGAGATAAGTACTCTCATCATTTTTGTTAGCTTATGATTAACTACTTGCAGTTTTTTTCTAGATTGTTCTTGATTAACTGGGCAGAATGATCAGAAAACATGGCCAGGACCAATTTTACCTCCATGAGGTGATGCAGTGATGGCGAGTAAAAGTTCAGATCGATTAATGTTGCAAACTGACCATTATGAAAGGAGACAGCCCCTTCTGGCAGAAAACCTTGTCCACTAATCAATGGTATTGCTATTTTATGTAGTGATTTCTGTATAAATTCTTCATAAGATGAGTTGCAGTCCCCAACCAGAACAGTGGGGCTTGCATTATGGAAAGATTTGAATTTATATTGGAAATTATAGATTCTATCTTTTGCTTTTGTATTGGCATATATACAAGCACTATATTCATTGTAATTATTTTTTGAGTCAGTCTTATTATTAGGAGGTTTGAATCAATGTAAAGTATTTTGATATTATTATTATTATTATTATTATTATTATTATTATTATTATTATTATTATTATTATTATTATTATTATTATTATTATTATTATTATTATTATTATTATTATTATTATTATTATTATTATTATTATTATTTTGGATATTGAAAATAAAGTAAAAGTTTATTTAGCTTTGTTTATATTAGCGTTTGTTACCAAGGTCAACATTTTAACATTCTTATTGCAGTTTGATTCTTTTGCAATACATTTTTTAACATTCTAATAATGATAAACAATGATGTAGGATTCCATGGGCATTAATACTATATGGTATCCAACTATTCATTTTTATTAAATACTATGACTTATATCAAATCCAAAGGTTCAATAGCTTTAAATGGTCCAGCATAGGATTTATTATATCCCATTCTATGATGTCTCACTCCTATATAGTCTTCACTCAAAGTACATTATAGCTTCAATCAAAATCCACAGAATATTGAAGAAAAGTAGGTAAAATAAACAAAATCTTTCCAAAATAAATGAAACTAAAGTGTTTTTTTGCTGAGTTTTTCCATCACCTTGCAAAAATAACAATACATTCTTTAAAACTAGCTCATGGAATATGATTTTTTTTTATTTTAATGTCAACAAAGTATATTGTTATTTTTGATACAACAAAGCAAATATTTTACTTTCACTTAAATAAATCATTAAATTATTCTGCTTTCATTATAAATGTGTATTTATTTATTAAAAATAAGTGATTTCTAATTGTTTTCTTTATTTATTTGTAAACTATAAATATAAAATACTGATGGATGTGCATTTTACAACATATATGATCATGTACAGCAATCATAGAAAATAAAGTTTTTTATTTTTATTTATAGTTTTTTTCTTTGTTTTAATTTGTTTGTTCATTTTCTAATTGATATTAATAAATTATTAACTATATAATTATTACTTAAGTCTGCTTTGCCTCATGACATATGCATACACATCGTTAATTAGATTGCATTATATATAGCTGATTTCCACTGACCTTAGGCCAATTTTTAGATTTATTAATGAATTTTATAAAAAAAAAAACATTATAATTTTAAGCTATTTCATTCTGTTGGGGGCTGGGATTCAAAGCCTAGTGGTATTATAATTCTCTGTAGATCTCTTGTTTCTCCATTGTTGCTCTGGGATGGGTATGAATGAAATTTCATTTTTTATCATCAGAAATGATGTTCGTAATGCTATAGATCTGGAAAATAGGCAAGAGGGCAGAGTTCATGATTGTTCCTGACTTATGTATCTTACACATGATTGGATTCGAGGTACTTTTGACTAGATGCTAGCTCTTGTTAGATGAACATACATTTCAATAAGGAAGAATATATATGGGTACGATTTTTTTCCATGTTTAACACCACAATGTGGGCCAGATAATAAATTAAGTATACCCTGAGTAATAGATTTTGATTATATATAGTAAAAAAAGAAAATATGTATGTGTATATTTTCTTTCCTGGACTTGGCATGCCACTGTGAGATTTCAAATTATAAACTCACATACCTGAGTGGTAAGAATGTGTGAAATGTTAACATATTTTTTTACGTATTTTATTATGTTATTCTTTCAAAAAAAAGACTAGGATTGGGACTAGTATTGGATTATTTGATATGAACAATAACAAGGAAATTTAGCAATCTATCGATGTGTGTGCATGAACAGGCCAAATATTACATTGAGTGTTATTTCTACAGTGTTGGCATGGCACCTTGTATTTTATACATTTATAAATTTTGCCAACGAGTAAACATGTAAGAAAAGAAAAGCAATTGTGTATATGAAAATCTGAGAATGAATAAACAATAAAAGAGAGTCATTTTATTTTGTGTATATATATATATATATATATATATATATATATATATATATATATATATATATATATATATATATATATATATATATATATATATATATATATATATATATATATATATATATATATATATATATATATATATATATATATAACAGACTAATGAAAGATATTAGCACTTGGTTTCAGGTGCAGGGAAGCAAATGGAACAGAAGGAAGGCACTGTAAAAATTATACATATTTATAGTTTGATAATTTTTATATGATAGAAAGATATAGATACATAGGCAATAAAATAGAGCAGGTATGGATAATAGTATAGGTTGGCATTAGAGAAGTACAGCATGGCAGAAATAGAAAAGTGGGAAGATGTTGGGAGTTTATATGATAGAAAGATATAGATATATAGGCAATAAAATAGAGCAGGTATGGATAATAGTATAGGTTGGCATTAGAGAAGTACAGCATGGCAGAAATAGAAAAGTGGGAAGATGTTGGGAGCTTTAGTAGGCGAAATGATCAACGGAAAATGAGGAAGTAAATAATCCATAGTTAAACAAAAATAAAAGTTTAAAATCTATAAAAGAAGTAGGATGGAAAACATGAATTTAGGACCAAAGACAGGAGAGGGCAATCATGACTTGATAATGATAATGTGTATTATGTTTAAAGAACAAGCTAAAGAATCTAGGGGACAATTCCAAGAATCTAGGATGCAATTCCAAGAGATATGACAAAATATGCAATGGATAGAAGATTGGGCAAGGCAGAATTATAAAGAAACAACACTAGCTATCAAATATGCAAAGGATGAGTGCCATAAAATACACAAACAGTTCCAATGTTCTGAAATAATGTTAGCAGAAACTCAATGTGACATCAAGGCACATGATGAGCAATTGAAATATCTCCAAGAGGTGCAGACAGAGATCAAGAGTCAAATGCATGAAATAGTGCAAAATGTAGCACATGGTCAAAAAACATTGAAAAAAGAAATACAGGATATAAAAAAGAGATTACAGGAAAACCAAGAAAAAATAATGTCAGATTTTAAAGAGACTGCTGAAGATATGCAGCAGGAAATTGAGCAGATAAAATTGAGACCTAAAACCCCATTACATGATGAAAATGGATCATTTCAAGTCAGTGATATTGAGATGATAGAAGCAGAAGACCACCATCCACAAGCAACTCAAGAAAACAAAGGTACACTGGCTCAACAAAGTAAAACTATGACCTTCTTTAAAGAACCAGCCATAGAACCTCCAGAGAAGTCTAGGAAACTGGAGGAAGCATGTGTACATATTATTGGCAGAGATAATACAGATAGAAATTATGAATGGCAGATGGACCACAACCAAACTTCTATAAAACAAGATTATAGAAGAGAGACTCTTAATGTATTACCAAATAGTTTGTTCTTGCAGCATGCCATGGAAGATGTGGATAAATCTATGTGTAATGTAAACCCTATCACTGCCCTCATCCACGATAATGAAAAATGACTGAAAATTAAGCTGAGAGTGTGCATCCATCCATCAAAGTTAGAATTGGTACTTATGATGTACTTGCCTTGCTAGACTCAGGTAGTTACATATCAGCTGTTTCCAAAACTTGGTTTCAGACTTACAAGGTTCCGGTAAAGGAGGTAAAGACACTTCCAATGCAACCTATTATATTAATGTTGGCAAATGGAAAGAATATGAGAAGTGAAAGTTATCAAATATGGCTAGAAGTAACTTTGACACCAGAACCTATAGGTCATCCATTTATAATTATGCCTATACTTGTACAGGACATGCTTTTGGGATCCTATTTTCTTGTTCAGTATAATGGCATCATCAGTTATGTAGATAAAATGTGCACACTGTTGGGAAAACCTATCCCATTTTATAATGAAGATGAAGAGCCAGATGGATGTTTGATACAGCATGGTGATGATGGAAGTATTAGTACTGAGGTCAAACAATCTGCAATTATCCAATGTGAGAGAAATACATCCATCTCAGGATTATAGAAAAAAATAATGAAGCTGGGAGAAGTATTGGTGAAATAGATATTACTAAATGTGAAGAATACTCAGTTGGGTGGTTAGAAGATGTTCGAGAACTTGAAGATGATTCATCAGACTGGGAAGATATTTATGAGGAAGAAAAGTAAGAGTGTGAAGGTCAAAGTTAATCAGAGTTAGTAAACAAATCAGGGAAAGAATAACATAAGAGATCATAGAAAGGGATAGACTGAATTGGAAAAATGACCAATAGTTATGTTTAAAGAAAAAAAGATAGGGACAACCATTGCATAGTACAAATAGTTTCATAAGAAAAGATGTGTATATAGTTAATGATTGAAAACAAAATGAATTATGTTAAAGATTATTTGATGACAAGTGATAGACCATGTGTTTTCCTGCTATCTGAAATTACTTCAGGTAAAATAATTTTTTTATTTTTTTTGTTCCTGTAATTAGGGAAATATGAAACAGAAAATATATTACACATATGTTTGCTTCACTGTCTGATGATTCAAAGCCTTGAATCAGAGGTTTAAATCCAACTATATATGTGTTAAATCACTAGAGAGTAAAAGGATGCACATACAAGTTTTAAAACCCTCCTTTATTTTTGTACTTTCATAAGTTAAACATTTTATTATAAAAGAATATTTAATAATTTTAAGTCAGAAATATTTAAAAATTCATTCCCTTTAAGTAATCATGTATGTGTGTTCAAGATTTGCAAAAATAAATTAGTGATAAAAATATATTTTTCATTATTAAATATTATGTATATTTATTTTTACAGTTCGTGTAATTTATTTTATGATACAATACCAAAGAAAGTTCTAGAGAGCAATTAAAATCACCTGGAAATGTATAAACAAAAGAATCTTCTAGATTTAATTTAAAATGGGTAATTAATAAATTAAAATCCCTTAGCAAATAAAATGTTAATGAAAATTATATCTTTTGAATCTATTTCCATTCTAGAAATAGATTAAAACAATACTCTCTGGAACTTCTTGCATCATCATCGAAAATAAGCAATAAGTATATTCAGGCTAGCTAATGGACATCCAGGCCATTCGAGAAGGTTTTTCTAAAATATAAATAGAGCTGAAATTTTAGGCTAAGTTTCTTAAGTGTGCCATTTTACCAAGTGTTGCAGAATGGACCCACATCAAGTTAAATTTTGAAATATGAATCCAGAATAGAGGGACTAGATTTGCTTCCCTTTTCTTCTCGAAAAATCGTTTCCATACTGCTATGCTAACCTACCATCTCCTCTTATGGACTGCCTAATTTAAATGCTGTAATAACTATCTCAAGATGCCAGCCATTATTTTTCAAAGCTTTGCCTTGCTTAACCATGTTTTCCTCATCTATAATTTTATACTTTCCAATCCATATGTATATCAAGACATCAGGAAATGAAGGTAAATTCTAATCTTGCTGCTAATATGAACTCTTTAAAAACTTTAAATTTAAAACCTAAATCAATTATAATGTAATTCTCCTTCTATTTAAATATGATGTTGTAATACTAATTGTAACCATTCTATAATGTAATGACTTTCTGTTATAAAAATCTAATGCATGAATCTATAACTTTTTTTTTGTAATACATTTCTTTAATGGGTTTCACAATTTCTTTTTTTAATATTTTAAATGTGGCAAACTTTTATTTTTAATATTAAAAATTTTATATGATTTAATTTAATATGCTAATAGTTCAATAGAGTGAACTGATCCTAAATTTTCTTATATTAGATATCCTAGATATTATAGGATGTTAAATTGTTAATGTAAGCTTTCTTACCTAACTAAAAGTTTGCTTGATTGAATAATAGTTTAAGTTATTCTATTTGCTTAATGGCAGATTATTCACTGTTACATTTAATATGTCATTTTATTGCCTTGTTTACGCTATTGTTTTAATTTTCAAATTATATTGTAAAGTAAACTTAATGACTGAACTACCTTTGCTATTTTTTATTATATGGTCAATCATTTGCCCATCATGCCATATAGAATGGTAATTATCTATGGAATTAATTACTAGTTAGCATATTAATATTTATTTAATGAAGGAAACAATAATCCCTCTTTTATTTGTGACATCCTAACAAACATTAATGGGTCATTTGCATACCTTTTGAGATTGATCAAATTATTTCATATCATTATGCTAGCTTCTATTAAATTAGAAGGGCCTTAATCCATATAGCAGTGTTTTTAAGAACCTGATTTATTTTTATTGTTAGCATTGCTTGGCTTAGATAACGTTATGAAATTTCTTCATTTTTCTTTGT
Source organism: Epiperipatus broadwayi (assembly GCA_028023455.1). Taxonomy (NCBI): domain Eukaryota; kingdom Metazoa; phylum Onychophora; class Udeonychophora; order Euonychophora; family Peripatidae; genus Epiperipatus; species Epiperipatus broadwayi. The sequence continues at coordinate 3,555,990 of JAQFVV010000067.1, read as the reverse complement.
CAAACTTAAAATCTGGAGAAACAGGATTATTTTACTTATGGCATATTGGGGTTTGGAAGTATGAACTCCAGGATATTTTCAGGTGGTCATTTAGGCTCTGCATGGGTTAATACTGGAAAACAGGCCAGGATATTCTTACGTGATACCGTCTTTTTCAAATGCTGACCTGTCACATGTACAGGCACATTTCTTATAAAATTGATAGAAGTGTTCGTCCTAAAACAGACTCAATCATTTCTAACATTATTACTATAGTCAGCACCATGATTCTTCTTTAATATGTTATATTTGCCCATTTTAAATCTGTAACACATAATGTCATGGGCTCTAAATCCATCTCATATTTTCGTTTATATAATAAGTTAGGTAATGTCATTTTAAAGCTTATTTAAGCTACCTGCCCTCACATTGAGACAACACTGAGTGCGCTAACAAATAATGCTAAATAAAATATTTCCAGTCAGAAAAGAATAGAATAAAATACAAATAACTTTTCTGTTTAAACATTTCCAGGTCTAATGACTATTAGAAGTGAATAACATAAATTATAAAATATTTGCTTACATGGTTCAAATGAACCATAATAAATTGATGTTACTTATATTATATTTATGTTTTAAGGTCACTCAGTTTTAATAAAATAATCATCACATCCACATTATATGATATGGTAAACTTGGTATCTACTGTCAGCATATTAAGACGCATCTTTTGAATATCTGTACATTTTTTGAATCATAATATCCAATCGCAGATCTGCACATTAGTTAATCAGTAACTTATGTTGTATTATATAATTTTCAATACACAAATCAGCATCAATAAAGTGAAACCCAAAATTTTATTAGTGCCATATATAAATAAATTCACAACTGTTTGTTAAATTAAATATTTGTTTGTTCATTTTCTAATTGATATTAATAAATTATTAACTATATAATTATTACTTAAGTCTGCTTTGCCTCATGATTTATGCATACACACCATAATTAGATTGCATTACATATAGCTGATTTACACTGACCTTAGACCAATTTCTAGATTTATTAATGAATTTTATAAAAAAGCCTTATTATAATCATAAGCTATTTCATTCTGTTGGGGGCTGGGGTTCAAAGCCTAGCAGTATTATAATTTCCTGTAGATTTCTTGTTTTTTCCACTTTTTCTCCTGGATGGGTATGAATGAAATTTCATTTTTTATCATCAGAAATGTTGTTCATAATGTTATAGATCTCGAAAATAGGCAAGAGGGCAGAGTTCAGTATTGTTCCTGACTTATGTATCTTGCACATGATTGGATTCGAGGTACTTTTGCCTAGAGGCTAGCTCTTGTTAGACGAACATACATTCTGACTGGTACCATAACATATATATATATATATATATATATATATATATATATATATTTATATATATATATATATATATATATATAAAGGAAAATTAAAAATAAACACAGACATAATTTTTTGTAGATATTTTTTTACATTTTACTAGGAAATAAAATAATAAATAAAGTGACAAAAATTATATATTTAAAAGACAATTTTATTATAAATTAAAACATTTAAGAAACTCTAAATAAATTAATATTGTAATTCTGATTTTGAATTTAAAAACAACCATGCTTTATTTTTGTAATAATGTTTATATACATTTCTTTTTATTATTTTTAAAAATCTTTGTGCATTAAAAATTATAAAACTTTTCATTAAAAGTGTTTTAAAAAGAGGAAAAACATGTAGATCACACCTTTGATAAAATTTCAGAGTTACTTCCAAAAGTAGCTTGTAATTAAAAGGGTTTTGAAATTATTGAAATTGATTTTAGTCAAGATAAAGATTGGACAGAAAAAATTATGTTTTCAGTTACTGTGTTTATATTTTCTCAATGTTAAAAAAGATTAGACAGATTGGAAACAGCCCAAATGTGTTTTTATAACCTCAGATTATTCTATAAAAATGTTGATAAAAATATCAGTTTAGTCTCACTTTCAGTTTTTGTAAGAGCTGGGCAGAGGAGTCTTTTTTGATATTTTGTATATATATATATATATATATATCAATATATCAAAATATATATATATATATATATATATATATATATATTATGATGTTTTAATTGTATGATGTAGATAAATTATTACTTTTTGGTCTAAACCATGAATTATTTTCCTTTACTTACTGATATTTTGATGGACTAGCATCTGCCATTATCAAGGTTAACTTTTGAAAGAAAAATTGTTAGATTTGAAACAATAACATGACTGAGTGCAAAATGAGAAACAAGATTAAACTTGATGTAGTTCAACATTCACAATATGAGGCTTATCATAATGTTGTTTTCCTCAGTTTTTTCACCTATTAATTTTAAGTTAATATTAGGAGACAGAGATAAAATAAGAGTTTTCCACATAGCTGGAATAGATTGTGCTTAGTCAACCCTATTTAAAACAGTAGGTTTTTTTAATATTTCAATTGATTCATCATGGTTCTTAAATCATATCTTTCCAAATTAGCAAATATTTTTGTATTGGCAAAATCAGGTTTGTGACCAATTTTTAAAAAATTGGAAGTATAAACTTATGTGCTAAATTTTTGATTAAATGCATTTCTATGCTCCTTAACTCTGACATTTATTCATTTATTACACTGATCCACATAGCTTCTTGAGCATTGCAAACATGGAATTTTATAAATACATAGGTGTTCTAAAAATATTCTGTTATAGGTTTATATAAAAAAATCACCGATTTTTTTTTCCAGGAGAAAATGTAGTCTTTATATTAAAAAAAGATAGTCTTCTACTGATTTTTTCAGTAACCCCTTTAATATAAGATAAAATTACTCTATTAAAAGAGGAATTGTCAATTATGTCCAATATTTTTAGTATTAATGTTATGTAAAGCCTTACATATGATGTTTTTATTATAATTATTAGAAAGTAGAATATTTTTTGTAAGTTCCATTTCTTGAGTAAGACGTTTTTTTATCAGATAAATTATAAGCTCTAATCAAAAGATTTATTGCTACAGAAAAAAATTGTGCAGAATGATGATGAGAATTATCATCAAGATATGTGATTGTATGGGTGGATTTTTTGTAAACTGATATTCATAATGTTTCATCACATTTTCTTGCAATTAAAACATTTAGAAAAGAAAGCAATTTGTTATTTTCCACTTCAATAATAAATTGAATATTTGGATGCCAATTACTTATAAAAACAAGAAAATAATTTAAGGCATCCATGTCATGAGGCCATATGACAAATGTATCATCTACATATTTAAGCCAAATAGAAGGTTTTTTATTAGCTGAACATAATACTTGACTTTCAAAATTATCTAAGAAAAGATCAGTAATTTCAGGTGACAGTGGAGATCCTATAGAAAGTCCTTTAATTTGTTTGAACTTTTGAGACTTATAAACAAAAAATGTATTTTCAAGGCAATACTTTGCTAACAGAATAATAAAATCAGGTAAATCATTGTACTGTGCTATTACACTTAATGCTTCTTCAACAGGAATATTAATAAACATAGAAGAAACATCAAAACTAACCAATATGTCAGTTCCAGTTAGTTTTAAGTTTTTAATTATAGAAATAAAATGACTTGAATTTTTAATTCTTGATGGAATCTTGTCTGTCAATGGTTGTAAGCATTGAGCTAAATATTGAGCCAAAGCATGTGTGGGAGAACCTATAGTGCACAGAATTGGTCACAATGGTATCTCAGGTTTATGAATTTTAGACAAATCATAAAATTTAGGAAATAATGAAGAATCTTCTCTTGGAGAAATTTTAATTTTCATATCTTCATCTATACTAGAACATTTGATTAGACATTATGGCTTTTTTTCTAAATATGTCAGAGGATCTCTAATAATCTTTTTATAAGTTCCATCATTTAATAAATCTACAATTTTATTATTAGAATCTAAACAATTAAGTACAACAGTCAAATTACCTTTATCTGCTGGAATAACAACAATAGAATCATCTTTTTTTTAATTTTGAAGTGCAATAAATTCTCCTTTAGATAACTCATTTTTTGGTTGTTTTATATTTTTTAAGACATCAAAACTTCAAATCTAATAATATCAGCTGTGTGTAAGTCTATATTTTTTAAGTAAGATTATATATTGCATATAATATTTTTAACTGGAACACATTTAGGAGCCAGTGCATAATTAAAGCCTATCTCCAACAGAGAAATTTTATCAGAAGAAAGTTGACGATGGAATAAATTTTTTACATGTGAATCATTCACATTATTATTAGTAAATTGTTTTTCCTTTCTACTTATTAATAAAACAAATTTCTTTTTTTTTTTTTTTTGGTTCAAAGTTTTAAATTCGGAATCTTTAATATATATATATATATATTCAATTGGAGGAAAACAAGTAATTCATTAGAAGTAGAATCTATCGTTAAATGAATTTCCCAAGAATAGCTTACTTAGATCTGATATTTTCATATAATAAGCTTAAATTTTTTTATTAAATCATTATTAGCAAAATTAGCCTAAATATACACTTTTCTTTAATTTGAAATGTTTCTTGTTTATTATCATTCATAATGTAAACAAGTATACAATAATCATATATTTTATTTTCATAGGTATGTTAAGTTAGTTAGTTTGTATGTATAAAATATAATATAAATTATTATTATTATTTATTAAATCAAGAATAATAAATTTTATCTGATTTACTCTGTATATCAACCAAGTCGATTTAGATAAGTAAATCTTAACTTGCAAATAACTCAACATCATTATAGGTATTTTGTACAACTAATATTATTTAAAATTCATCTATTAATACTGAAAATATTTGTAAGGGCTAGAAATTCTTGTTAATCATTACATTTCAAATTGTGATGGTATGGTGAGGGAACTAGGTTCTGATTTATGTACACTTATACTATTATTAGTAAATGTAATTTTGTATTTCATGAATTCTGGTTTCAATTAAATCAAATATACTTTATCTCTTAAGTAATATGGACTGTTGGTTTATCATATCACTCTCTTTTGTTTAGGCTCACCAATGAGAAGTAGATGCTATAATTAAATCTGGAACCATATTTTGCCTACTGCTCACATAAATATTTTATTACAATATTGGGGATAGCTAAGTTAATAAGTTTTCTTTGTATTTTTAATTTTGTTATATAGCAGTATGGAGGACACTGATTTAGAAGTAGAGCCTGAGCCAGTAGTCTCAGATCTAGTAAGGATAATGTTAGTAATAACTATTTATGTATTTATTATTTAAAGTGAATGGTAACTTATGTGTAAATACAATAACTAGGATACTCATTTTAAAATTGTAATAATTATTATTTTTATATATAAAGGCTGTAAGACATAATAACTTAGATTCTTCCTTTCAAAATAGAGAATTTATGATTAATATAATTGTACATATTTATTGACTTTATTAGCATTTTATATTGCATTTTCTAGTTAATTATTGTTATTTTTTTTGTTTTTGTAGCTATCTATTTATTTACATAATCGTCTTTCTCAGTTTCTCTATCTATATAAATATCTATTGAGAGAGCAATGTCTCATAATACACAAGAACATAATAGTGTGCCCGCGCATTCCTGTATAAAGTTTGAAAGAAAAGATAGAAATGAGCACAAACAAAATATATTGTAAATAGTTTTTTTTTTTTTTAATATATGTATATTGGAATAACTGGTGAATGACAGAATAATAATTTTGATATTTAAAAGCATTATAAATTATTTAAAATCTAACATAAAAGAATATCTAATTAATGTTTTATTTAATTCTGTTTTTGATTAATATATAAAAAAAGTACTAAAACAGGATTGTTTTCATTATAAAATTTTATTTTCTATTTCTACTGCACTAATTAAGAAACTTTTTTAAAATTAAAGATTAGTTTTGATAAATAAAAAATATTTTCGTAAACGGATTACTTTTAACAATTTACTCTGAATATAATTAACTTTATAGTTTGTTTTTGTTTGAAGAATTAAAAGGAAAAAAAAAAGAAGATATAAATTGGTTTTAATTAATGTAAATCGAAAAACAGAGCGACGTGATTAAATTGTTGTTGTTGTTGCTTCCGCGTTAATCAAGGAAACAAAATATCTTGCTTAGTTATCCTGTTTTAAAATTCACTATATATTATAAATAGTGGACTCAAATTAAATTAATTAATTAGGAATATAGCAAATGCGTCAGTATAGTGTGTGGAAAGCCACCTCCAAAGAACCATCGACAGTCTCCATGTTGTTCAAATTTGAACTTCCATAAAAGGAGGAATGATTTCTCTGTGAATTCATAGCTCAATGTGTTAACTGCTTGCCTGATGGAATTCAGCAAGTAAAAACTAAGTAATGTTGATAACCGTCAACACTTACTTGATTATAGTTTATCCTGGACATGACTATAAGACCCAATGATATGTTATATGTGTTACTGCTTTCTGCAATATACCTAAATGAAAACACAGAGGACAGTCACATATATATTGTAAAATATAATTCTAAAGAACAAAGAAAATTCCTCCACAAGTTCAACTGTATGCTAGGCATGAGGGTGCTGATACAAGAGGGATGTGAATACGGTGCAGAATTAAGAATACATTTTTGTTGTTATGAATATTAATTAATTTACAAATATTAAATAATATGACTTTATTCATTATTTCTACAAAATAAGAAATATATAAACATATTAAAATAAACAATCACTTCATCAAATGTGATTTGTCAGTTATGACTGCTAATGCTGTGCTTACCAATCCGTATTTCACATCATGTTGCTATATGATGCAAAAATGGAATAGTCCATTTTACTATTACTATTTATTCCTTTATATATATATATATTGTGATGATTATTTGGTATCTCTAAAATAGTAATAATAAACATAATTTCAAAATGTTTATTGGTTTATTATAAAAATAATATCTTAAATTTACTTTATCAAGCAAAATTTTAAAAAGTCCAAGATGTCTCTCCCATATTTTTATAGTATTTAAAATTTTTGTAATAATTTTTGAAAAATTGTGGTTTTCTATTTAGTTTTAAAACAGCACCAAGATAAATTTAAAAAAAAGAGGACAATACACTATAAAATTCATAATACACTATACATGTAAAAAAATAATTAAAATAGGATCAGTAAAGCAATATTTATATTAGTGTACACATAATGATAAAACTATTTACTTTAATGACAGACAATTTTAATGCTGTAATTACATGTGAATGTGCACATATATTTAAATATAAAGCTATATTATTTTAAAATATTTAGGTAAAGTTATTTTAAATTTGAATAAAATCTCAATTATTGTGAGAATGTTAAATAAAATAATCATTTATTTTAATGTCTATAATATATATATTTAAACCATTGTGATGCTTAAAAAAATATATATATTTAAACCATTGTGATGCTTAATGGTTTAACACCAATCCTGCCTAATAGGATAGTGGTGGCTATGGTTGTAAAAGAGCCAAAGACACCAAAATGTATGGGTGCTGAACTGAGTTCAGACCCATATGACTATATAAGCTATTGAGCTTAGATTGAAAATATTTTTTTTTGTGTTTTCAATTTCATTCTCATAGTTTTGTAGTTAAGTAGAGATAAAAGGTGGTTGCTAGAGGGTTGCATTAGATCCTAAGATCTAGATGCAGTGCTCTCAGATCCAAAGCTCCTCACTGATGAAGGCCACAAGCCAGAAACTAGTCTGGGGATATTGGATGAGTAGGCATTAGGTAGGGATTTTATGCACAAGCCTTCTGGCATCCATTGATTACTCTGTTTAGCACAGGTGACAATACTGTATGGAGAGTTTTGCTCTGTTTAATATAAATATTTGTTGCAACATTGTGAGTTGTATATTTAATTTTATTAAAGTATAATATTTTATTTAAATATTTTAAAATGTCATGTACAAACCTCTCAATTTTACAAATAAATGAACAAAACAGCTGAAAAATATTTATCAGGTAAAATGCATTTTAAAGAAATAAAATTTAAAAATGTGTTTGAATTGGAAAATTATGAGCTCTTTTGCCAATGCTAATATATCAAATAGTTTAAAGCAAATATTTAAAAAAAATATACACAGCTCATTTTAAAAATTAATAAAATTACTCTTTTAAGGAATTTTTTTAGAAATAGTAGTAAATTTCACTTCTAAGGAAATCACTAATTATCTATTCTACTCCTATACAAGTGAAAAACAAACTTATTGTAGTATTATTAAAGTTTACCACATAAATGGATTGATTAAAAAAATAAAATTTCATCATAAATTTATTGTTTTAACAGATTTAATTCTTCTCCATCCTCTGTATTTTTAATATTTTATTTTATTTTTTTTAAAAAAAAAAAACATTCTAAAAGATTTCATCAAGATAAAAGTAATTTATTTTAAGTGAAATTTAGGTTATAAAGATGTTTGTTTAAGTTATTGTTCCATTTATTTCAAATCCACAAGTGAATTTTTTAAGGATATATATATATATATATATATATATATATATATATATATATATATATATATATATATATATATATATATATATATAATATATATATATATATATATAAATGTGTTTAATGTTTCATTCTACATTCCAAACAATATTAATAAATTAGTCAATAATTCTAAGGATGTCATACCTGTCAAGCAGAAAAGTAATGTCATATATCAATTTTTTGTGATTGTATGCTATCATATATAGGTGAATCTAGGTGCAGTATTGAGAAGAGATTGAAGGAGCATGAATTTTATATAAGCATGTAAAAAGTAAAAAATAATGGTGATTTAATGTCTCCTTCAGTTTTCTTTGATCATGAAAAAACATGTAAATATAAATTTAAATTTGATTTTAAAAATGTGAAAATTTTTCATGAAGAAAGAAACCATAGTAAAAGAAAAATTAAAGAGGCAATTTTTATAAACAGGAATAAAATGCATTTAATGAATTGACAAGCTGCTAACATTAAAATACGAGATTCATGGGATTTGAATTGTTGATGTTTGCTTCCACTTTTTTTTTTTTTAATTTAATGGCAGTTAAGGCAGGTTTAAGAAATTAACCGAAAGTACTTCCTTGTTTATCAACATAGGTACATTAAAGAATGTATAAAGATTTATATAATTAATTACTTTACTGTTTAGTAGTGGAAAGCTTCTAGTGACATGTGTCATGGTCTTTTATTGATAAATGGTAGCTTAGATGAGCATCTTGTGCAATAAAAAAATATTTTAAAATGAATTACTTCAATTTAAAAATGCACTTGATGTTCTAATTTATATTAATGAAAATAATTTGACCATTTTGTACCCAAATTTGAGCATATCATTAAGAATATTACTAATGCTTCTATAAGTGTAGCTAGTGGATAGAGATCATTTTCTAAATTAAAAATTATAAAAAAGATTGGCTAGTAAATTTATCAGTGACAGCTATATAGAATGGCATATTTAATACTCTTAAGTATTTTTGATACTGCATCTAAATTTAGTTCTGAAAAGCTCAGAAAGTAAATTTATATTTATATAATAGTATTTTTTTTTCATTGTTATCTTTAATAAAACATTAAAGTCTATCTAAAATCATGGAAAATTTGTTTTATTTTTTTTAGAGGGGGGGTATTTGTTTTGCGTAAATGCACTGATGACTCTTCCTCTGGCCCTGCTATTCCACATAAGTTATTTTAGATGACCAGATTTTTTTAAAAAAAAAAAATTTCACAATAACAGTACTTAAACAATTATAAAAAAATTCTATAGTAAAAATAGAATGTACACAATTTTTTTTTAAAAGTTAGAGGAAAGTTAAAACAAAATGACTTTTGAATACAAATAAAATATTGGACCAAAGTTTAATACTTTGAAAGCAAGCCAAAGTTTTAAAATAACTTTCCCACTCCGTTTTTTAAAAGATATATGTTTTAACTTAAAGAATATTTACAAGTAAGACAGAAATGAAATAATAATAATTTTCTAGACCTTCAAAGAGACACAAAAATGATACTTTATTTTAAAGAAAACAAAAATATTCGTTTACAATTAAAGTGTTAAAATATTATTTGTAAAGTAATTAAAATTACTGGCCAGAAATATTTTATTTTAAAATCCGCACATATGTTGTGCACACGTTGGTATTTTTTTTTTTTTTTTTGCTTAATGATTTGTTGTATATTATTGACATGATTTTTTTTTTTTTTGTTAAAGTGTGCAGACATATACTATATCCATGCATGTCTTATTGTGATAAAATAATTTTCAATAGCTAAATAATTATTGAAATTTTTTGTATTATTATACAGACATGTCTATAAGCTTGTATATGTGTGGGTGTGTTATGGAAAATGATATATATATAAATTATAATGTTATAACAATACTTTAAATCTATTTTAATATTAAATAACTTCACTGGAATAATTTGAAATAATGATTGATACATTTATTAATTGGACATAAAACTAAAATTTAAGGTTTGTTGAATAATCTATTATAATAATTCATCATTCTGATTTAAAATCAAATTGATGTATTATTACAATAGATTATTCAACAAACCTTAATTTTTTTTTTATGTCTAATTAATAAATTAATCAATCATTGTTTCAAGTTATTCCATTGAAGTTATTTAAAACTAAAATAAATTTAAAGTATTATATATTTGTATTTTCTCTTTGTCGCAGTCACAATCCCTAGAGTTCTTGAATCTCAAGCTAGTCATGTGCAATAACATTGTATGCAGTTGTAGGAGTGTATGTCTGTGTTTGCACATCCAGAGTATGTATTTATCATTTTTTCCTTTCCTCATCAGGAATTTATTGGTTAATTATCCATTTTTATGTGCATCATGTTTTAAACTACATGGCTTTGTTTTTTTTTAAAATAATCATTGTTTAAATATTTCACTGATTTGTTTTTCAGATGATTATAAAAACACAAAAAAACAGAACTCCAAATGTTTGCAATGAAATAAAATTTAATATAGTGTGATAAACAAAATAAAAAAACACATGTAAGAATACTTGCTTTAAATACGTTTTGACATTATATTGCTATTACATTCATTTGCACATAAAGTTTCACACCATGCCAATTAGCACATACCTTTCTCACAGACACTATTCTATAATTTTGAAAATACTTCACCGAATCTTCTTTTGTCACTGAAAGATTTCCAGATTTTAATCATTGTTGTAAAAAAATTAGGAAAAATAATTAACCAACGGTTTGAGAAATGCTACTGTAAACATAAAATAATCACCACAATGTAATATATGTAAAAAAAATAATTTATCTTGTGAATTACAATTCTAAAAAAAAATATTTTTAAAGTTAACATGGATTTATATTTAATTTCTTGATATTTTTTTAAGCTTAACAAGTAACACATGTTCGAAAAAATAAATTTGAGAAAAAGATAAGCACATACTTCTATTCCCCTGAAAATGGATAATTAATCATACATTTCCAGGGAATGAGAGCAAATAAATGAGATGTAATTACCATATTAAGATAGTTCTCTGGATGGCACAAAGGCAAATGTCACTTTAAAGTCCACTCACTTTATGATATTGATGACTTTATTCTCAATGTATTACTTGATCATGAACATGGATAATGATGATCATTTTATCTTGGCCTCATAATTTTTACATGTATTATTGAAGCTTTAGTTTTTTTTATATTATGGCCTATGAAAGTAGCTTACATTATGATATTGAATATAATTTAAATCTCGTCACAAAAAATGCCTACTGATTTAATTAATGTTGGTGATATTTTATGTTTTTATTTATTATTTATTTCTAACTTAAATGATGTATCTTTGCTTAAATTCATTTTAATCATTTTATTGATCATGTGATGATGAGATTTGCCATCATCCTATGCTATGACTTTTTTCATACCATTAAAATATGTGTTATAGTTTAATATTTATAACAGTTTAATTATTTTGGTAAATTGTTTGACAAATGGGAACTCCATTTTTAAATGAATTAAAGTCTATAGTCAAGTTGCTTTCAGACAATAAAACTGATCTTAGTGGCTATTGCACTTTAAAACACCTTGACTGTAGAATGAACTTCATTTAAAAATTGATTTCCCATTCATTAAATAATTTATTTGCCCTATATATAAATTAATAACTTTTTAACAGGCTATATAAATGAAATATGTTTTAACATGTCAAAATATCTGTTATATTTTAGTATAGAAAAATCACAGTTACATATTAATAGACACTGACCAATCGAAATAGTGAAGTGTAAATGCTTTTTGCATTCAAAAGGGTAACCTTTTCTAAATATTTTTTTATTATTAAATAGAGATAAAACTGTACAATAAACATATATAAATTTAAGGAAGAAAGTCATATTTTTTTCTACATTTCTTATAGATTAATAATTTTTAAGTAAGTTATATAGTTGAAATATTTTTAAATATGTGTATTTGTCTATTGTATTTTATAAATAAATCACAGGAATCTCATAATTGACAGTATCAATAAAAATAATTAAAAGTAAGTGCTTTTTGTATTCAAAAGGAAACCACTTCTAAATGCAATTTTTTGTTATTATATAGAGATAATGCATTACAATAAGCAAGCATATGTTTAAAGAAAGTAAATCTTCATACTTTTATAATTTCATTACTAAAAGAGACTCTTCCATTGACAGTCAAATGTTATACATTAAACATTTTTTAACAGACTATATAGTTAAAATTACAACCAGAATGTATTACAGACAATGACCAATGAAAGCAGTAAACTTCAAATGCTTTATTCATTTAGGAAACATTCTCCAATTGAATGCAAATAGTGTTTACAGTTTATTATCTTCATTGGTCATAGTTTATTATCATCTGACTGTGATTTTTAATAATGAAATATAACAAGCATCTCCATATATTTAAAAATATGTTAACTGTATAGTTTGTTTAAAAAAAATATTAATTTATAACTCTCTTGTTGATGAAAGAGTCTATTATAGTAAAGAAAGTAGATAAAGTTGTAAGATTCTTTTTTCTTAAACTTGTATATGTTTAATACCATGCTTTATCTCTATATAATAAAAAGAGATTATATTTAAAAAAGGTTCACCTTTTGAAAGCAAAAAAAAATATAATAGAAGATTATTATCTTCTTATTAGTCACTGTATTTTATCATCTGACTGTGACTTTTCTATAATAAAATATAATATATTTCCACATATTTAAAAATATTTCATATATATATATATATATATATATGAAATATTTTTAAATATGTTTATATTTGATTTGTATATACGATATATCTATATATATATACACACATCAAATTAAACATAGCTCAAAGTATATATGTAAACAAAGGGAGTAAATTATCCTACACCAAACTATGAATTACCAAAACTATAAATGTTGGATCAAAAATAAAATGAATCCACCTATTCATCAAGCTGGAACACAGTATTTAATAGTTTTTGTTTGTACTTAAGTTTATATTTTATTTATACTTTTTCAAATACATTTATTTGTTAATAATTATGTAGTAGTCTATATGTTTTACTAACAGTTAAATGTATATAAAAATCAATAAACAAATTTATGTTGTACAAAAAAATTACTAATTCAATTGAATGATGAAATTGGTGCAATGTATAATTACATATATTTAAATAATATTATCTCTAAATTTTGATAGTTGCATATATTAAAAAATGAAAATTGATATGTGTAACTTATTCTGATTTCTACTGAAATTGATAATATAAGTAAGCGAATGAAAAAAAATCTACTATAAAGATATTTTAAAACATTAACAATCAAAAATTTTGAAGGAAAAAAAAAATTAAAAAAACAAAAAGAACAAATATACTTCTGATCTAAATCAAAAAGATTTTTTGGAAAATATTTGTGAGGATTATTATATGACTTTGTTTTTAAATTTTTTATTTTTTTTTAAATATATTTTCTCTTAGTCAAAGTATTTTATTTTATTATAATTTTAATATAAATTTTAGTTATTTATAGGAACCGTAATTAAATGACTTTTTTTTCTCTGTAAAACAAATATTATAATTATCTGATACAATACATTACTTCTCTATTTTACATTTTTTGAAAAGCAATTTTATTTTACTTTCTGTTTTAAATAAATTTGCAACTTTTATCAGATATATGTTTAGTCTAGCATTTATATGACTTCAATAGAAAGCAATCTCTGGAAGCAATATGTAGAAACATCTAAAGTATAATTCTATCAGATAAAGACTATATATATATATATTATAATTGAAATAATAAATTTAACGGTTTACAAAATATTACAAACAATCCTTAAATCCACAGAAGTACTTTCGGTTAATTTCTTAAACCTGCTTCAACTGCCATTAAATTAAAAAAAAAAGCGGAAACAAACGTCATCAATTCAAATCCTACAAATCTTGTATTTTAATTGTTAGCAGCTTGTCGATTTATTAAATGTATTTTATTACTGTTTATAAAAATTGCCTCTTTAATTTTTCTTTTACTATGGTTTCTCTTTTCATGAAGAATTTTCACATTTTCAAAATCAAATTCAAATTTATAGTTAAATATTTTTTCATGATCAAAGAAAACTGAATGAGACATTAAAATACCATTATTTTACTTTTTGCACACTTATATAACAATTCATGCTCTTTCAATCTCTTCTCAATATTGCACCTAGATTCACCTATATATGATAGCATACAATCACAAAAAAATTGATATATGACATTATTTTTCTGCTTGACAGGTATGACATTCTTAGAATTATTGAATAATTTATTAATATTATTTGGAATGTAGAATGAAACATTACACACATTCTTATATATATCTTTAAAAAATTCACTTGTGGATTTGAAATAAATGGAATAGATATCCATTGTTTACTATTAATCTTCATTTCCTTTAAATCATTATAACTTCTTTTAAATTGACATAAAGTATTGTTTATTTGTGCCATTTTATAACCAACATCAAGAAAGTCTTTGGCAAATATTTCAATATTTTTCAATTTATCACTTTGGTAATGACATAATTTTTTTATTCCAAAACAAAAAAGATCTAAAACTTGATTTTGAAAATGTGAAAATTCTTCATGAAGAGAGAAACTATAGTAAAAGAAAAATTAAAGAGGCAATTTTTATAAACAGGAATAAAATACATTTAATAAATCGACAAGCTGCTAACATTAAAATACGAGATTCATGGGATTTGAATTGATGACGTTTGCTGCCGCTTTTTTTTTAAATTTAATGGCAGTTGAGGCAGGTTTAAGAAATTAACTGAAAGTACTTCTGCAGATTTAAGGATTGTTTGTAATAGTTTTTAAGTTTATTATTTCAATTGTAATTACAATTTTGTTATAATTAATAGTCATTTTATTATATATATATATATATATATATATATATATATATATAAATGATATCATATATATATATATATATATATATATATATATAATGTGATGATCATGTAAAGTCATCATCACACGTATATATTTATTAATAAAAATTAGATAAATTAGCTACTAGAAGTAATAAAGGTAAATGGATTAGCTACTAAAATGAAAAGGAAGGGAAAGAAAGAAAAAAGTATAAATTCAAATTTTGAAATTACTTTGGATTTTTGTAATATTAAGAGAAGGGGAGGGGGGTGCATAAAAATACATATTTTTCTCTCTTTTTAAAAAAAAAAACAAGTAAGTCAAATGCTTGAAAGTTATTTCTGTTTATTGTGGGAGAGGGGAAGGGGATGCATTAAGAAATGTGTTTTTTTTTTCTTTTTTAAAAAAAAATATATTGTAACAAGTTAAAATGAATTATAAACATAAATTTGAAAAATGAATTGTAAACTTTTAAGTAAAAATTAAATGTAATATGTAATATAAAAACAATATGACCATATAAATTAGAAGCATTAAAGTCTGTTGGACTAATTAAACTCCTCGGACAAAGAAAAATGTATAACAAGGAAGAGCTTATAATTACAGCTCAATTAATTAAAACCTACATTCCAGACACTAATTAAACAAATAGGTTGATAAGAATTCATTGGAAATCTAAACATTAATTAAAAATTTACAAAAACAATGAACAAAAGAAAGATAGTAGACCAGAGTTACAATTATTATCTGATCATTCTGAGTAGAGATTTTGAGGAAGCAACAGCTCAAAGAAAATGAAAGAAGTGCACAGCTAGTGGCAATAAAGGGACGTGGGTTCATATTCAATCCGTCTCACCACTGACTCACAATGTAAGATATATGCCTGACCTGCTAGAGAGACCACCGTTTCTGTGACTGACAACTTAAAAATCTACCTAAAAAATCAACAAGAAGTAAAAAACTGGAACGAGAAATAACCCCACAAACTGAGGGAGAAAATTAATCCAGCCGACAGTGAAGGACATACCGTCTCTACAAAAAAGGGATGATCTCCCACTGGACAGTAAAGAACTCTCGAAAGAAATACCCATGGAAGCAACTATAAGGAAAACTTAGGTAAAAAGCATGCATGCATTTTAATTTTAATGTTGATAAATAAATCAACAAGGAACAATCTTGATAGATTTAGAACTCTACCCAATATGACTTCAAAATAGCTTTAATATTCGATCTGTTTTCCTATGTATTTTATAGCCACATATTTATATAAGTGTGTGTTTTTTTTATTATTGTTATCATGTATTTTTTTTATATAAAAGTGAGTGTTATTAAACATATTTATTTGTAAATTGTGTATACTTGCTTTATTCTCCTGTTCACCAAGCTACGACAGGGGAAAAACTGTAAGTTAGTGATTAAAGGGTAAGACTGATTTTAAAAGATATTTGTGTGCTGCTTGTTTGTGAGAATTTCCCAATTATAAAAAAATAAATAGCAAGCACTGGATATTTGTTAAATTTCTTGAAATAGTTTGCTTTGTTCAGCAGCTGAGAGTTCTTGTTCAGGAAAAATAACACCAAGATAATATGTATGTATTGCCTCGGGGTTCGGTCAAGGGTATAGATATGAAGTTAAATTTGTATCTGTATTAGCTCTCTGCTTGCATTGTAATGGTGCTCATTAAATAAATAATTAATGATTGCTAAATTTGTAGTAAAACTAAGCTAAATAAACAATATCCATTACAGTTGGAGGCTATGCCAGGATATTTCGGTTAGCAAAACTGATAGCAAAATTTATAAGAAATAAATAAACAAAAGTTGTAAAAAATAAAAGTATAATAAAAATAAATGTATAAAAAAATAAGTATAAAATATAATAATTGAAATAAAATAAAGATATAAATTCAACCATCCAAATAACCGTTTCCGTTACATTTGGGGGTCAGTCCAGGATATTTTCACGTTTACAAGTTCAGCCCATTTGAATTTGAGTATAACAAAATTAATAGTTTATGCAATAATATAATAAACAAATCAAAAAATAGTTTGGTGGTAGACAAAAGCAAGAAATAAAATAAAATAACAGAGGGTAAAAGGAGAAAAAAAGAATGTGATATAATTTAGGAAGTTAGCTTATAAATTGGAGATAATTGTGGAGGGGTCTTGAAGGCAGGCGTGGGTGAGTGATGATTAGTGAGTGGGATGGGGAGAGTCAAACAAACATACCTAGTGTCAGTGAAATATAAAGTCAATAAAGTAAGATAATCCTATAAGGAGAGAGTTAGAATAATAATGCCATGGAATAAAATATAAGTGATTAGTGTGTGTGGGTGTTAGACAGATTTATGTACACGAGATCAAAAACAAAAATGGACGTTCTAGTGGGCAAAATAGAAAAACCTCTGAAGAACAAATGGAACTGTCTGGAGAAATAGCTAGTGAAGGGGAGATAGAAATTAGCAAGGGAATGGAGACAAAGATTGATAATAAAGATAAAATAGAAAGCTGCATTATAATGGATATGCTTACGAAAATAATGGAAGGCCAGCAACAGTTGGTTATGAGAATGAGGGAAAGAGATGAAAGAAATAATAGGAAGATAGAAGAGTTGGATGAATGACTAAGTAAGAATTTTAGCCAAAAGGTTGAAGAAGTGAATGAAAAATGTGAAGAAACCTCATACCAGGTGAAGGTTGCGACTGAAAGGTCGAATCTCCATGAGGAACTACTGGGGGAAATAGAGCAGCACATTCTGAGAGAGTGAGTTAAAGTAAAACACAACATTGGGTTGAAAGTAAATGATGAGATAGAGTATGGAAGGGATAAGCTGGAAATATTAGGTCAAGAAGTAGAAAAATTGAAAATGGAACAAAATGAGAAATTATAGACTACAGCGGATGAAAATGAGAAAATCATCAGAATAACAAGGCACAATTTTCCCCATAATGTAGAACAGATGCTCGTAGGCACAAAAGGAAAGACTGTTGAACAGGTTAATGAGTTGCTGAATGCATTTGACAACACTAGGCCGAATTACAAGGTGGAGGATTGGGATTTAAACCCCAGCCCAATGCTGCGTACATAGGGAGAATGCAATACAATCCTGATCATGATTATTGAGAAGGAAACCAAGCATTTCCTGATAGATCAGAATGTACCAAAATGTCTGAACAGACCGGAAGAGTTCAAATATAAATTACCCAGATGAGCAAGCCTATTCTAGTGGACATTGGAACAGTGCTCCAGTTCCAAGCATAAATGGCTATATGTACGGTAAAAAGAATGATAAGAAGCCTCCAGATAAAAGCTAAGCTTAAAGAAAATAAACGGATGAATATGTCAGTTCGATCAAACAATAACATCATGGGATCATGGGAAATAAAGTTAATTTTTTTTAAACATATGACAAATGGGGCAAATTGTCTCATGACAAATAATTAAATGTACTATAATAAACAAAAAAAAGTAATGTTTATGGAGTGAAATCAATGATAAACTTAATGCATGTTTATGTGCAGTCAAGCACAGCAAGACAAATGTAAATAAAAACAATAACAAAAAAAGAAAAAGAAAAAGAAATCTGTAAATAATTTATTTGTATAACAATCTGTCCATTATAAATGCAGATATAATTAACAAATAAATAAAAGTAAAAATAGAAATAAGAATTGTTTAGGCTCATTAAAGAGCCAGTTAATAATTAATAAAATAACATAAAAGAACAATAGTGATAATACTTAAATGAGAGATATCACTAGTAGGTTATGAGGTTGCAGATTGAGGTATATATGTGTGTGTATATACATAATGTTTGGGTTATATTTTGAGATTGATGCAGCTTCTCTTCGCTAACTGTAGATTCTCATGGCTTATGGTGGTAAACTTAAAATGAAGCACCAGTAAGAATCCTGGACTCATTATATAATAAGAATTAGTGTCTTGAAATAAATAAAATAAAGAAATAAATAAAGAAAGAAATAAGAATTTGTTGTTTGCGCAAGATGAACAGGCAGTAGAAATATCCTGCTGTTCACATGCTTTAAACCCTTTTATGTTTTTGGTAGAGAGTTAAGTTATGCCATGGTCTCTTATGTGTAGAGACTAAATTGGTTGATCATCCAAAAATGATTGAAATGAATTGTGTAGTTTTATCTAGCTGTCTCCCTGCAGTCAATCTCATCATCATCATCACTCATCATGATAGAGTGTAAAAGTAAGTAATAAAAGCAGAAGTAAGGGTTGAAAGCAAAGAATTAAAATATGCTCTCATCTCAGACTAAGATTTGACCTGATTTTAATTCTCAAAAATGGGCAGAGTGTAATGTGATAACCAGGTAAAGTCGTTGTCACGCATATATATTTATTAATAAAAATTAAATAAATTAGCTACTAGAAATAATAAAGGTAAATGGATTAGCTACTAAAACTAAAAAGGAAGAGAAAAAAAGAAAAAAGTTGAAATTCAAATGTCAAAATTACTTTGGATTTTTGTAATAGTAAAAGAAGGGGAGGGGTGTGCATAAAGAAATGCATCTATTTCTCTCTTTAAAAAAAAACAAAAACGAGTAAGTCAAATGCTTGAAAGTTATTTCTGTTTATTGTGGGAGAAAGGAAGGGTATGCATATAGAAATGCATTTTTAATTTCTTTCTTTTTAAAAACTATATTGTAACAAGTTAAAATGAATTATAAACATAAATTTGAAAAATGAATTGTAAACTTTTAAGTAAAAAATAAATGTATTATGTAATATAAAAACAATATGGCCGTATAAATTAAAGGTGTTAAAGTCTGTTGAACTAATTAAATTCATCGAACAAAGAAAAATGTATAACAAGGAAAAGCGTATAATTACAGCTCAATTAATTAAAACCTACATTCCAGCCACTAATTAAACAAATAGGTTGATAAGAATTTGTTGGAAATCTAAACATTAATTAAAAATTTACAAAAACAATGAACAAAAGAAAGATAGTAAGACCAGAGTTACAATTATTATCTGATCATTCCAAGTAGAGATTTTGAGGAAGCAACAGCTCAAAAAAATGAAAGAAGTGTGCAAGGGACATGGGTTTGTATTCAATCTGTCTCACCAATGACTCACAATGTATGATCTATGCCTGACCTGCTAGAGAGACTGCCACTTCTGTGACTGACAACTTAAAAATCTACCTAAAGAATCGACAAGAAGTAAAACACTGGAATGAGAAATAATCCCACAAACTGAGAGAAAAATCAATCCAGCCAACAGTGAAGGACATACCATCTCTACAAAAAAAGGGATGATCTCCCAATGGATGGTAAAGAGCTCTCAAAAGAAATACCCATGGAAACAACTACAAGGAAAACCTAGGTAAAAAGCATGCATGCATTTTAATTTTAATGTTCATAAATAAATCAACAAGGAACAATCTTGATAGATTTAGAACTCTACCCAATAGGACTTAAAAATAGCTTTAATATTCGATCTGTTTTACTATGTTTTTTTATAGACACATATTTGTAGAAGTGTGTGCTTTTTATTATTAATGTTATTATGTATTTTTTTATATAAAAGTGAGTGTTATTAAACATATTTATTCATAAATTGCGTATACTTGCTTTATTCTCCTGTTCACCAAGCTATGACAGGAGGGGGGAACTGTAAGTTAGTGATTAAAGGGTAAGGCTGATTTTAAAAGATATTCGTGTTCTGCTTATTTGTGAGAATTTCCCAATTATAAAAAAATAAATAGCAAGTGCTGGGCATTTGTTAAATTTCTTAAACTAGTTTGCTTTGTTCAGCAGCTGAGGGTTCTTGATTGGGAAAAATAATGCCAAGATAATATGTACGTATTGCCTCGGGGTTTGGTCAAGGGTATAGATATGAAGTTAAATTTGTATCTGTATTAGCTCTCTGCTTGCAATGTAACAGCACTGGTTAAATAAATAATTAATGATTACTAAATTTGTAGTAAAACTAAACTAAATAAACAATATCCATTACATTTGTAGGCTAAGCCGGGATATTTCGGTTAGCAAAACTGATAGCAAAATTGATAAGAAATAAATAAACAAAAGTTGTAAAAAATAAAAGTGTAATAAAAATAAATGTATAAAAAAATAAGTATAAAGTATAATAATTGAAATAAAATAAAGATATAAATTCAACCATCCAAATAATCGTTTCCATTACAATATATATATATATATATATATATATATATATATATATATATATATATATATATATATATATATATATATATATATATATATATATATATATATATATATATATATATATATTGTGCCATTACAATTTAGTCACTGGCTAAATTTATAGTAATGTGCATGTGAGGAAATGTAAAACCAAAAATCATCATCACATTTTTATATAACCATAAAAGAAGCTGTAGGGCATCCAAGTTCAAACCCTACCAGATCAAAATTTTAAATGCTTTAGATAGAAGGAGAGTGGGACAGCAATTATGTGCTTTATTTGTTTGTATGTTGATAGAAAAGTAATACACACATTTAAACTATTTAATATTTAGTTTTTCTGTTAAAAAGCAAAGTTATAACACGTGTAGGCAGTATGTGTGTAAGTTATTTAATTGTTTTATATTTCAGATATTAAACATTTTAACTTTCTTTATGCTTGATCAATTTTAATATCTTATTCTATACTTCTATTTTTCTTGTGTATAATTGGGATTTAAAAGCTAAGGATTTAATTGCAAATATAGTTATAATTACTAAGCTAGCAATTTGACTATTTTAATGTTGGTTTATAAATAATCTGAATGAGTATGTGTGTACATTACACACATAAATTTACATTTACTAAATATTGAAAGAGAAATGAAAAAATCTGTTAAATTATTTTTTTTTATTATTCAACAGTTTGTACTAGAAGGGTTAAATCTGTCAAATTATTTTTTTGCAATTTTGTGTTAAGAGAGAATATCTGTTGAATCAGGTATCTATTTTTGTAGCAGTTTTGTTTTTGTAAATGATTATTTGTTATTTGGAGCTTAAACTTTCTGTGGGGTCTGATTTTGAAATTGTCTCACCTAAGGATGAAAGGAAAGAAACTCCAATTTTAAATATTACGGATATATGTGAAAAAAAGACAGAAAAAGGATTGAGTCAGTTTTTCCTTCCAAATAAAAGTGTTTGGAAAAAGGATTAAACTTTTCAGTTGAAAAATAATTTAGTTGAAAATAAATTAGAGATCTAATTAAAATGAATTTGTCCAAAAATAGCAAGTGACACTAACTCTGATTGGTTAAGTTAGCTCAAAAATTGGATATAAAAGGCTGTCTGGAAAAATCAGTTGAATTATTATTGTGATTATGATTCAGATTATTAGACTATTAAATTGAATGTTGAAAGTATAAGAAATGACTGGCTAGAAAAATTATATGTATGTCCCATCTTTGCCTGACCATCTGGGAAGCTGCACATAATATGGGAAAGAAAAGATGTTTCTGTCTAAAAATAATATTCTACACCTTTCAACTGACCAGAGAAATAAGATGTTTTTAATAGAAGGAAGAAAGCATTCACCTGCATTCGATGAAAGATGAATTAATCTACCGATAAATATTAATCATCAAGTCCAATTAATTGTTCCAACAACTGAGTTTAAATCCAGGAAATTTATAATGTGAAAACAACTGCTGTATTTCATTCACTAAAAGAATAATGCTTGAAAGGAAGAGAAGAAAAATTGATATAATGATTTCCAAATTATCCACTAAAGCAAATAACCTCAATAGGATCCTCATCATCAAATAATTATATACTTCAAGAAAGTGATTGTTCCAAAGAACATATAAATTGTTGATGCCAAGTATAGACAGTATACAAGACAAGTGAACCCTTGGATCGGTAATATGACTTTTATATCTATTTTCTTTATGAAATCAGAGTATTAATAAAAATTTAGTAATAAAGTGACATATTTTATTTGAAAAACTTTTAAAGACAATTCAGATCAATGGAAACCAAAAATGTCTTAATAATAATAGCTTTGAACTACATAAATGATTTTGAATGTATCAAAATTTATTTGTTTATTAATTTTACAGTTATGAAATATTAATGTGTAAAATAATTTTTTTTATGGTATTATGATTTTAGTTTTAACTAATATATTATTATTATTTTGGGGATAAAACACACACATACATAATAATTTTTTATATGTGTATAATTGCGAGTGAATGTGAAATAATAGATGGTGTTAAAATAGTAAATTATTTTGTCTTGAGAAAGTATAGATTTCAGCGCTTAGAAGGGAGGGGGAGATAATGATTTAAAACACTTTTCTAAGAACTTGATTTTTCTAATTTCTATTAACATTTTTTTTAACATTCTACTTATATATTAGATTTATAAAGTATGTGTGCTAATGAGCGGATAATATTTTTCTTTCTTGAAATACTTTTCTCATGGAGTTTTAATCATCGTCAATGTGACATCCAACTTAATACAATATACATTTGAAGGGAAAGGGGGAAGAACTTGAAATTAATCTGAGGATTGTTATATAATCAATTATTATTATTGTTAATATTCATGTCAATTTTCATGTATGTCTAGAAAATTTTATGTATATGTTAGAAGTGCAGTAATAAATATTAGTTTGTTTTATTAAACGAGGCATATATATTTCATTAAGTGTAGTCTTTGTTAAGTGTGATCATTCATCATCATCAGTGGTTGAATATCAATTATTTAAGATATAAGTAAATATGCTAAAATTAAGCAATAATTATGAATTTCTTTATAAAAATTAGTTTTATATTTAGGCTTAGTCCTAAAGCTGTGGTTGAAACCATTGTCATTATCGTTATTATTATCATCGTCATCAACGTTTTAAATAATAAGCTGTTTAACTGTTTAAAGGCCATAAATAAATATTAATTTCATAATATTTAGTGATTTCTTAGTATTATTATAACCACATCTCGTCATCTATTTCATGCAAGGATGAGTGAATTGCCATCCTAAATTAGTTATACATAATCTGAGCTAGTAAACTTATAAAAATATTGAAACACATTTGTTATGTTAAGATCTGAGAAATGATTTATGTCTAATGAACTCCACTGTGGTTTATAGATGTTTTACTTTTACCTAAATATTAGTGCGTATAGTGATATGGCTCAAAAAGCAAAATCTCCCATTTTTATTAGAAATAAAGTACCAAGAAAGGATTCAAACCCAGTACATGTGAAAAGGTTATTAGATATAACTGTGTCTAGATTCAGATAATCTAGTGGCGCCCTGCTAGACCATATTCACTTGGTATTTGTTTAAATATGCTCTTAACATCAAACCAATAAATGAAAGTGGATAAAATCTACTGTCTGTATACCTGAGTTATATTTTATTGAATTACTAGTGTACTCACCTCATGTGATTTCCATATACCTGAGTTATAATAGTTGTTATTAATAATTTGCTTATAATTATTGATAGTGGGATATCTTGAGAAATCTAATGATAGAAATATGTTTCATTTCATCCAATAACCCATAATATGATAGATAACTCAGTCTGATCTTTGGTTTAATAGCCACTACTCAGGTTAAATAATTATTTTCTTTTGATATAAAAATCTACAATGCATTTTTCATTTATTAAGCTAAATATTTATATTGGAAGCTTTTTGAGATAAAATAAATATTTATATTTGAATCATTTCTTGATTAAATAATATACTTGATCCAGTTGATCCTCTTCATTAAGTGAAGCTGAATATAATAATATACTGAATATTTTGGATTCATAATTTTTTAATAATATTTGAATTCTGACATTTCATAATTACTTTAATAGACCAGATCTCATTTTGTTACACTGGATCTTTGATCCATCTTTAATATATATATATATATATATATATATATATATATATATATATATATATATATATATATATATATATATATATATATATATATATATATATATATATATATATAATATTTATTGAAAACAAATTATGAGTATTCTATACTACAACCCTTAAAAACATTATTATTTCTTTTACATATTTTTTTTATAAATCTATATTCTATTTATAATGTTTCATGTACCTCCACTTCTATGCAAGTACTCTGAAATGTCAACTTTACTTGCATGCACTCTAAAATAAATATGGAGATATTTAAAACCAAAGAAAATGATTAAAAATGATTGCATGTTCATGAGTTCTTATCATTTACTAAATTGCAACATATAGAAGCAGATTACACAAAATAGTTTAATGTTTATAAATTCTTAACATTTACTGAATGCACAAGATTTAAACCATGAAGTCAATTTGAAGTTGAATGTATTACAAATTAATTTAAAACTTTATTTCAATAATAAAAATCTGGAAGAATGTAGATTTATACAGAAAATTTCTTACATTATTTACATATTACAGTTTCCATGTGAGTATTTCATTTAATTCCACAGAATGCCTATAATATATTTATGTTAATGTAACCTATTTGTATAATATATTTGTAAATACTGCATTGTGAACCTAATGTTAATGTTATTCATTGGGAAAAAATAACAATTGAAATTTTTATTCAATTACAATTGGTTAAATTATGTAATGTTGAACTAAATTTAAAACATTTTTTTTTAAAGCTGTGAAATAAAATTTAGCTATTTGTAGCTAGGCAATACATAAGAATAAAAAAATTATATTTTAAAAATATGTATGTTATATATATAAAAATTGGGATGGAAACAATTACTGCATCTCAATTAAACAAATTATATTAATAGTAATAAATAGCCACTCATAAATGAATATGACCATTCCAACTTCGATAAGAAAAAAAAAAGAAAAAGGAAAGAAAAGAGAGATAAAAGTCCTCTTGAAAATAGTTTTGTGATGATTATACAAACTTAATCTGTAAATAACATATATGTCCACATATAGAATATTCTGGCCCATTTTTTGTTTACTTGACATTTTACGATGCGATTTTTGATTTTTTTTTTTCAGCAGAAAACTTTTCTTTGTAAAGTATTTCAACTCTATGTCTAATTATAACTCTCCAATATATTTTATTCTCTGATATTGAAAAAAATACCATTGTACTTTTTAAGAATTTCTTAGAAAGTTCTTATAATAATAGACTTGGCCTATCTTTTCCTTGATATTCAAGCTTATGTTGATTACAAACATCCCTATAAGAAGTCTTCTATGGTTTATAAATTTTATATATCCATTCCAAAAATTTGTGCTTTTACAAAAAATATATTAAATTTACTATAAAAAATTATGTAAGTTTAAGCAGGCAAACTACTATTGATTTTAGAAAATGGTTTTGTTTGAAATTTCTGTCAAGTAAAAGAATCTAATTCTTAAATAAAAACATACAGAATAAATTCTAATAATTTAATTATTATTGATAAAAAAAAAGTTTTTATAACATGCATGTTCTTCCAAAATGTAATTAAAAATGAATTCTAATAAATAAATAAATATTTCATTCTTTTTTAAACAGCTTTTATTAAATCTTAAATACTAATAATAAA
Organism: Epiperipatus broadwayi; assembly: GCA_028023455.1. Classification (NCBI taxonomy): domain Eukaryota; kingdom Metazoa; phylum Onychophora; class Udeonychophora; order Euonychophora; family Peripatidae; genus Epiperipatus; species Epiperipatus broadwayi. The sequence continues at coordinate 3,529,003 of JAQFVV010000067.1, read as the reverse complement.
CCATTTAACGACAATTTCAATAGTCCCTAGTGTTCATATATTTACATTATAATCTAAGTATGATTCAGCTTTGTAGCCAGCTGCTTACTATTCAAATGTATGCATTAGTTTTTGTAAAATAAATTTTATAATTAATTACTTATATAAAATTTAAAATCAAAAGATCATTAATTAAAAATGAAAAGCAATGTAAAAGTTCGAAGTCATTAACAACAAAATACAGTGAAAAAATGTGTTAAACGACTAAGAAATTTTATCAATAAATATTTAAAATGTTTTTAGTTCTTATGAACTACAATGAAATTTCCAGTTAGATGTTAAAGTATTCAATGATAATTAAATTTTAAAAATACAAAGCAATAATTAAAATTCTTATAAAAGATTGAAAAAAAAAAGTATATATATATATATATTAAAATTTTTGACAGTGAAACAAACCAATGAAATGTATTAATTATTTTTGAGTGATAATGTCATATACCAATAACATATTTATATACTGAGGTATATATAAATTCTTTTTTAAAAATCAAATGTGTTTAATTAAAAATATACCTATTAGATCTGTCAAAATTATATATATATATAATTTCAATAACAATATTAATTTTAATTTTACAAATAAAGCAAATAAGAAAATCCTTAAATTTATATTTCATTTTTTAATGTGTCATAAAAATTATTAACATAACTTTCTACTGAAGAAAAAGTTTTTATTTAGACTTATTATTCAAATTTTAGATTCACATTACATTTTCATATTTTCATTTCATTAGGCACATGTTATATTGACATACATATGATGTAGATATTTCCTAAAATATTTTTTCCTATTATGCCACCACCAACAAGATTGATTATAATATTTTTAAACTTTATTGAATTTGACCAACAATTTTTTTTTATCTAAGCTACATTTAAATTTAACTCATAAAATGCAAGTTGTAAAATGAGTCCTATTCTAGATAAATATTCATTGGTATTTATTTTTGTTCTATTGTTTTAAGAATAAATGAATGAACATAGTTTTTCTTCCTGAAATAAATAAACAAACTCATATCATTAATAAATACAACTTTTACACATTTTATAAAGAATATGGCAAAATTTTTATTGTAGGAACTTTTAAGTGAGTAAAAAAAAGTTAGACATTAAACTTTCAAAATTGTAATACATTTGAAGATAAAAGTTGTATTACTTCGTGAATTGTGTATATTTATAATGGAAAATGTCAATAGGTGATAAATTCAACTAAATATTAAGACAAGTTTTTATAATCAATTTATAAAAAAAATATTTAAGATGGAAGTTATAATCACATATGCTATATTGAATTACACACTGATTAACCACATGAATTGTTATAAAACAATAAACTTTTTGAGCCATCTGCCAGATGTCAAAGGTGATATATAACACTGTAATACCTAACATAAATCCACTAGAAGTTATGAAATATCTTTAACTCTCACACTTACACTGGGTCTATGCCACACGTATCACCTTATAACTTCCATATATTTACTACTAATAAAAAACTGATCATTTCAGTAACTGGAATATGCGTATAATTTAATATACTAGAAGCTAAAGAATATATTCAATCCTCACACTTACACCGAGACTATGCCACAAGAATAGACTATAACTAACTTATAATAATTATTAAAAACTTTTAGAGAAAATCACTGACTGGAATATACATATAGCATTATAATATCTCTATTGGGTAACCACAATGTATTAAGTAAAGTAATTGTTTCTCTTATAAACAAAGAATGTGGTCTCATAATGAATTACCAGCAGTTCTATCAAGTAATTACACTTTACAAACCTAGTATAAGCAGCAACCCACAAGATAAATCCCTCATTACTTACATGAATCTTAAAAATGACCACATTATCCTTCACATTTCTCAGAGAATCTGTCTATTATATGATTACCATATCTTATTTGTTTAAAAACTTAATTTCTTCCTTCATCCAAGTATAACATATATCAGCTTGCTATAATTATAATACTAAACAATTCTATGACTTGACATATCACAATCTAAACATCTACTTTAATGACAATCAAGAAATAAACAATAAGATCTCAGGGAATTTAACAAACACAGTTGAATTAAATAAAATACATTGGCCCATAAATTTCAATTCTAAAGTATGATAAAATGTAATGAAACAAATTGACCAAAATATTGTACTGTGTTTCAATAATAAGATAATGACAGAGATAGGGTATTTTAATCTCCTATCATCATCTAACAAATATACTAACTTGGCAACCTTTCTAATATGTTTATTCAGTCACCAATGTTCCTTATAATGTTTGGATTAAGAAAAACAATATTCTCAGACACCAGCAGATATAATGTTATAACTCTAAAATAATATATCTATTTTATAATAGATTTATGAAATGTTGGAGATGTGGAAATGGAAACACAAATGTGTACAATAATAACTCAAGACACAGTTTTAAGATTTTAAATAAATAAAACAAATCATTTATTACACTAAAATAAACTTGGTTTAACATGATATTTACAATTGGACAACTTGTCTTACAGATTTTTAAATTGTCAAATAAACTTTGAGCATCAGTTTGGGATTATTCCTATTATCAAAGCAATTTAACAACAAAACTTAAACATTCTGACTCCGAACACATACTTTGCCTACATGTTTCATCTACATGACACTAAATAAACAACATGTTATATTATTAGAACAAAAAATACTTCTGAGAGGATATTACTATAGATTAATAAAATAAATCAAATTAATTATGTTTGGCTCTCAACAAAGCAACTTTCTCTAATTGACTAAATAATCACTTTCAATTATGTATACCTTTCATGAATAGCAACAAAATCATGGTCATTCTGATGATTTGAAGATTTATAACCTTTATTTAAATAAATGCACTGTATTTTAAAATATTTATTTCCCGTTTTAATCTCAATAACTTTATACTTCTATTTAAATGAATGTAATGTATTTCAAAACATTTATTTCTCATTTTAATTTCAATAAATCTATACTTAATATACACAATATTATTTATATTACGTGTGTGTGTGTCAAGCAACAATAATAGAAAATAATCTTTTCTACAAACTCTCCTTTCATCAAGAAAATATCATACAATTATTTTATTTCGGACAATGTCATAATTCATCAATAAAATAAGACACAAATATTACATTAAGAATGAATTTAACAATTTATCTGGCCACTTATTAATTAACACAGAGCTATATTTTCTTCATTATACAGACTATATGTTGTAAGGGAAGTCTACATGAGGAGTGGATAAACTCTTACTGGACACTTCTACAATAATTCATCTGATTCTAAATACACTGTTGGTGAGGAACCTTTCCTCATCACCAAGAATATAAGAAAAATGTCACATAACTTCCTAAATATCATTTAATCATACTACAACAATAACTCATCTACTTCTAAATACACTATTGGTGGTGACTTCTTCCTCATCACCAGTGCTCTAAGAAAACATCACTTAACTTCAAAAAATATCATTTAATCATACGCATATAATATAAACTAGGCTCTACTCATGGAAAAACATATACTAAATAAGCAAAATCTTTTATCCCTACAAACATTATAACGCAATCAGATTTCTTTCCATTCTCAAAGCTTTTCTAAATATCGAACATTATAAATACATGCTGGCAGATAAATACATACAGATAACATACTAATCCGTTCAACTCAGTAGAATACAACAGCATCCAAAATTTATACATAAAATATTCACAAACTGAACTTTATCAAACAAATGTCATAATTGTGCAAAACAGACACACATCCATGAACAAAAGTATATATAAAATTAACTCTAAATTACACACTATGCAGGAAACATGATAATTAAATATTGCATTAAGGTATGACTTTTAATTCAGAATAAACTTTAGGTTACTTTTAAAATTTAATAGTTATAATTATTATGAATGAACCTTATTTCATATCTAGCAAACTATTTATATTATACGTTTGTTGATTTAAAAAAGAACAAAATTCTCATTTTGAGATAATAAAGTATACAAAATAAATATAAACCTCTCTAATAATATATTTAAAAAAAAATCTTTCTTTTACTTTCTTAAAAGAACATTTATACAAAATCAATTTTTACCGCATATTCCTCATTTGGATACGCTTTGGAGACGATCTAGAAGGTCAAAATAACCCAAATTATAAATAAAACATAATGATAAGTAAGCCTATCTATCTATAATATACATTAATAATAACAAGCAATAAAAAAAAATAAAGAAACAAAAGTTATTTGTTTTGTAACTTAAAATAAAAGTAAATTTGCAAAGTTTTACTCCGGGTTTATGAAATGATATGGGAAAGATTCCAAACAGAATTTAAACATAAAAATGAATTTTTGTAGGACAACTAAAAAATATAATCATAGCTTAAAGCTGACCTAGCACTTACAATGTTCATAGCATATCTATTTGAGGTACCAAATCACACATAAGCAATCAATTTCTCTTTTTATTATGGCAGAAATATAACATTTTTAGCTACTGTTGAACAGGGATTATTTCACTGATTCCATAGCAATTTTAAATTAAGTACGCAATTATTCTTAGTAGTTTTCTTGAATAGCATTTGACACTTTATAATTTATTATATGCATAGTTTATTTTTAAATATTGTCAATTAAGATACCATGATTCATTAGTAATTCTACAATTAATGATACTTTGTTTTATATTCCAACTTTATCAAAGAGAACAAAAATTACCCGCATTTCTAACCTTCCATTCGATTTAAGCAAATACTTAATTTGAAGTAACTCACATTTTATTTCCTTCATTTAAAATACATATTATTTCCAGAAATACCAGATAAATAAATACTGTCATCTCTTTATGATGAATTTAAACAAGTTACGATTTATCAAAATATGCATATCCTTAATCCTCACAAAATCATAACACGCAAAATAGTGAAAAATTAAAATATATTCTGTAAAATAGTTCTGCATGCATTTTCCAGATATACACAAAATACATACAGTGATACAACAATAATATTCATGCAATTTCTTTTTTTTTTAAATGACAATTAAATGAAGTAATGTAGACAGATAAATATCAACATACATTTTTAAAAGAGCAATAGTTATGAAGGGGTTAATTCAAAATGTTTAAATCAAGGAGAGCAAAGTAAACCAATGTACCTTTTTTAGAATTTAGAATTGCATACTAATTACCTTTTCTGTTAATAAATTTCTTAAGATCCTTTCGAAGTTTTACTCCTAAGCCTTTTAAAATCAATTTGACTTCAGCAACTAGCTTTAATTTTCACAATAATGAGCCACTGTTTACTGGCTACAATTACAATACATAATAAGCAAATTTTTACTGGAGATCTTTGTTAAATAGCACTCTTTAGCAAAAGGTCATTTCCCTTCACAAGGTTACTCCCACACTTCATTTTATCTAAGCTAATTACATATTCAAAAAAATATTTTCTTAAAAAAATATCTCTGATTAAATCAAGACAAAATAATAATAAAATAAATAGCTTTTACAAACTTGAAAAAAAAATTAATATTAATTAACTATTAAAAAAATAATTAATAATTTATTTAATTTGTAAAATAATTCATTGATTCAACTATATATTAATCATTAAAAAGAAATATATATTTGTTAAACTATTTAAGATAATTACTGTAATTTAAAGGTTTTTATTGTACATGTACTATTGTTTGCTGTTATTAAAAGATGAAAATGAAATGAAAATGATGCAGAATCATATATGCATACACATGTACTGCAACCTAAATATTAAACTATCTTAACTAAATATAATTTAAATGGCTATTAATTGTTGACAAAATGATAAGTATTAAAGAATAAGGATTTTGAAATCATTCAATCAATACTACACTAATATAAAATAACTGCATCTTTCTGACAAAATATATCACTTGTATTAATAAACAACCCCTCTTCACCACATTAAATACTTCATTAACCACAATAATAATAATGAATACTTATAAAGTGGTCAATAAACTGCATAAGCAATCCATATCTAAGCTTTAAACATATTTCCAACAAAAATTTTAAAATTCTAAGGCTATTTCACTTTTTTGCTTAATATAATATAACTATTCAATGCAGATACAAAGCATCTCAAATCCTTGTGCCCAATCAGATGGTCACATATTTATTATTAATATATATATATATATATATATATATATATATATATATATATATATATATATATATATATATATATATATATATATATATATATATTGAAACATAAAAAAATGTAGTGTAACAGTATTCAAATAAGGTATTGATTTAAAGGGTTGATAAAAGAATGCCATTTTGTAACATAATTATTATATATATATATATATATATATATATATATATATATATATATATATATATATATATATACAATTTAAAAACTAAACAGGATATGCTCCAGTGGTTCATCATTTGTAACCGAATAAAATTAAATGTGAAATAAATTTACTATGTTAGCTGATATACAATTTATAATTAAATAAGCATGAGGCTAACATATAAATAAAAACATGTACATATGATGCTCCATTTGAATGTCTATTTGTAACTAATTAAATATAATATCGTAGTCCATTTGCAACTATCATACACATTAATTCTGTCATGCTAATAATGAAATAAATAAATTATTCCATTTCTCATCATACAAAATAATAACAAAATGAAAATTAAACTGTCATCACTAAAGATTTAAAATATTTCGATATTGAGAAGTCATTTGTCCAATAAAATATACTAGCCATTGTCATCAGATAAAGTATTATTAGATATAGCAGCTGAATAAAATTACTGTGAAATCGCTGGAGTGCATTAAGCTTATCTCCAATAATAGGTTCTTTTAACAAAGAATCCTTCTCTATTCTTTTTTCCTGTATATTATATGACCATTCATAGTCACACACACACTGGTGTTATGTATAACAACTTATAAAAATATCATATTAAGTTGGAAAAGGGATTAAATAACTTTTTATTCAGTTTAGCTAAGTAATTGCATTTTCCACGGGTGCCACTAGATTGTTTTAAATCTAGATAAATATGTCTTTATAGTATACCAGTTCACATCCCTTCAGTACCTTCCTTACTATGCACATGACTTGGAGGACTAATGAATAAAAAAATTGACCTTCTTATATTTTATCCTTGTCAATAAACTTATAAGATCCCAATATCACAAAATTTATATATCCAACACTCTTATAGACATTACTAGCTCAGTTTATGTATATTGATGAACATATGCAAAAATACTCTCATTAATGGCTTCCAAACAACTATCTTGAAGACCATTACTTAAGTGGATGTCCATGAAACTAGTTACTTAATTTAATTATTTATCATAATATAAAGATATTGATGATGATGATACAGCCTTAGCTTTATAATGAACTTACAACAATAAATTTATCTTTCATAAACATATAGGCAATGCTTAAAATCATCCTATGTTAAACTGGGATTTAATTATAAATACTCACTAGAATTTATATACATTTATAGTTATTTATTCCAAGTAGATTTATAGTTAAAACTAGGATTGAATAATACCATTGATGATGAATGATCATCATGAATCTCACCACATGATATTCAACTTTCTAAAAAACCCTATTTACCAAACCCATAAATTATGTTAAAGATTGGACCTAATGATTATTATTTATTCAATGATGATGGTGATCATAACTCATGGACACAACATATTTTAGCTTTCTATTATTAACCTATATTTATTAAAACTTGGTTAGATGTCAAGTATAATCCTTAAATGTAAATTAATAATCTAGCTTGCTCAACGTTTGCAAGTGGTTGCTTAATATTTGTGAAACAAACATTTACAAGTGATGATGATTATTTAAAACGATAGAATTAAGACAAGAAAAATACAACAATATTTTTAATAATAACTTGGATACCAAATAAGATATAATTAAATTTATTAATACTATTCTTCTTTCTGTTTTTTAAATCAAATTTACTAAGTATACAATTGACTTTATTATTATATTAATTAAATATAGAATTAATACAAAATTATATATACACAAAACCAAATAAACTTAATATACAAGTTTGCTATTTTTGATACTTTAAAATAAGCTGGCATAAAATGACATTAGAAAAACAAATATTTCATTGAATGCTTATTTAAGATTTTCCCTACTTATTACATATCATAGAGGTGAATTTCATTTATGTAATGTGTGATGTTTTTCACTTTCATTCATATGTGAAGCCCTGCTCTTCAATTTACTATATTTAAATTAATTATGCATAACCTATTCTTTTGACAGATCTGCATAAGCAGTTATTCATGCACATTCTGTTATATGTCAACATATACATGTAAAATGTGTACCTCTATATTATTAGTTATTACATAAATCACATGTATAAAAATATTATTGCAACCTTGAGCAAAAATAAATAACAATAAAAAAACCATATCAAGCATATATTGACAGGTTGAACAATAATAATAAAAAACATTCTAGTATCACAATATATATATATATATATATATATATTGTGATACTAGAATATAATATATATATATATATATATATATATATATATATATTATAACCTACACTCCCAACACCGCTCATATACATTACATGAAAAAATGTGCAGGCGCCAGTTCAATTAATAAATAGAACAATATAACAAAATTTTAGAATACAAAATTATTATTGAGACTCTATATTTAAGTGTATCTTCAGCTAAGCTCAGTGGGAGGCTATAGGCAGTTCATAAGATATATGATAAGAAATAAATAAAAGAAGAAATATTACAAAAAATTTAATATAATGTAAATTCCTTTGGTAATTAATTGTATGATAAAAATCATAATGTTTATTTGGTACAGTATATTAAAATATACTTTAAACTTAATTTCTTCCTTCATCCAAGTATAACATATATCAGCTTGATATAATTATATTCTTAAACAATTCTATGACTTGGCATATTATAGTCTAAACATCTACTTTAATGACAATCAAGAAATAAACAATAAGATCTCAGGGAATTTTAACAAACACAGTTGAATAAAATAAACTACATTGGCCCATAATTTATAATTCTAAAGTGTGATAAAAATGTAATGAAACAAAATGACTAAAATATTTTACTGTGTTTGAATAATAAGATAATGACAGAGATAGGGTATTTTAATCTCATATCATCATCTAACAAAATATACTAACTTGGACACCTTTCTAATCAGTTTATGAAGTGGCAAATGTTCTTTTATAATGTTTGGATTAAGAAAAACAATATTGTCAGATACTGGAAAATTTAATATTGTAACTCTAAAATAATATATCTATTTTTTAATAGATGTATAAAATGTGGAGATGTGGAAATGGGAATACAAATGTACACAAGAATAACTCAAGGCATGATTTTTAAGATTTTAAATAACTAAAAAAATCATTTATTACAATAAAATAAACATGGTTTAATATGATATTTAAAAATGGACTATTTGTCTTATAGATTTTTAAATTATCAAATAGACTTTGAGCATCAGTTTGGAATTATCTCTATTATCAAAGAAAATTAATAACAAAACTTAAATATCCTGACTTCGAACACATGCTTTGCCTACATGTTTCATCTACATAACAATAAATAAATAACATGTTATATTATTAGCACAAAAAATACTTTTGAGAGGATATTACTTTTGATTAACAAAATAAATCAAATTAATTATATTTGGCTCTCAACAAAGCAACTTTCTCTAATTGACTAAATAATCACTTTCAATTACGTATACCTTTCATGCATAGCAACAAAATCATGTTTATTCTGATGATTTGATGATTTATAACCTTTATTTAAATAAATAAACTGTATTTTAAAATATTTATTTCCCGTTTTAATCTCAATACTTTATACTTTTATTTAAATGAATGTAATGCATTTCAAAAGCATTTATTTCTCATTTTAATTTCAATAATTCTATACTTTATATACGTGATATTATTTATATTACACATGTATGTGCATGTTCAAGCAGCAATAAAACTCTCCTTTCATTAAGAATATATCATACAATTATTTTATTTCGGACAATGTCATAATTCATCAATAAAATAAGACACTAATACTACGTCAAGAATTAATCTAACAATTTATCTGCTAACCTATTAATTAACACATAGCTATATTTTCATGATTATACATACTATATGTTATAAGGGAAATCTAAACGAGGAGCAGGTAAACTTTTACTGAACACTTCTACAACAATTCATCTGATTCTAAATATACTTTTGGTGGGGACTTTTTCCTCATAACCAGGGCCCTATGAAAACATCACTTCAAAACATCATTTAATCATACACATATAATATCAACTAGGCTCTACTCATGGAAAAGTATTGACATATACTAATTAAGCAAAATCTTTTATCCCTACAAATATTATAACGCAATCATATTTCTTTCCATTCTCATAGCTTTTCTAAATATCGAACATTATAAGTGCACACTGGCAGATAAATACATACAGATAACATAATAATTTGTTCAACTTAGCAGAATATGACAATGCCTGAAATTTATACATAAAATATTCACAAACTGAACTTTATCAAACAAATGTCATAATTGTGCAAAACAGACACACACCCGTGAACAAAAGATATATGAAATTAACTCTAAATTACACATTATGCAGGCAACATGGTAATTAAATATTGCATTAAGGTATAACTTTTAATTCAGAATAAACTTTAGGTTGCTTTTAAAATTCAATATTTATAATTATTACGAACGAACTTTCTTTCATATCTAGCAATTTCTATTATACGTTCGTTGATTTAAAAAAAAAAAAAAATTCTCACTTTGAGATAATAAAGTATACAAAATACATATAAACCTCTCTAATAATATATTTAAAAAAAATATTTTGTCTTTTACATTCGTAAAAAAACAATAAGACCTATTTAAACACAATCAATTTTTACCAGCGTATTCATCATTCAGATACGCTTCAGAGATAGTCTTGAAGATCAAAATAACCCAAATTATAAATGAACATAATAATAAATAAGACTATCTACCTATCATATACATTAATTATGACAAGCAATAAAAAAAAGAAACAAAGGTTATTAGTTTTGTAACTTAAAAATAAAAGTTCACTTGCAAAGCTCAGTTCCAGGTTTATGAAACAATATGAGACTCATTCCAAACTGAATTCAAATTAAAATAAACTGCTGTAGGGTAATAAAACAAATATAATCATGCTTAAATAGGACTCAGCATTCTCAATGTTCATAACAAAGTTATTTAAGTTACTGTATCATACATAAGCAATCAATTTGTCTTTTATTATGATGAGAATATAATAAATTCTTAAATACTGTTGGACAGGAATTATCTCACTTATTCCATTGTAGTTCTAAATTAAATATGTAATTATATTAGTAGTTTCCTGAATAGCATTTAACACTATATAATTTATTACACGCCTGGTTTATTCTTAAATATTGTCTATTAAGATACCGTGTTTCCTTAGTAATTCTTCAATTAATTATATTGTGTTTTATTTTCCATCTTTATCAAAGAGAACAAAAATTACCTGCACTTTTATCCTTCCTTTCAATTTAAGCAAATACTTAATTAGAAGTAGCTCACATTTTATTTCCTTCATTTAAAATATGTATTATTTTCAGAAATACCAGACAAACAAATACTGTCACCTCTTTATCATGAATTTAAACATGTCACGATTTATCAAACTATGCATATCCTTAAATTTATGTTTAATTCTCACAAAAACATAACATGGAAAATATTGAAGAATTAAAATATATTCTGTAAAATAGTTCTGCATTCGTTTTCCTGATATATTAAAGAACACAGGTTGGTTAATGATACAACAATAATATTAATGCAATTTATTCCTAATTAAAATGACAATTAAGTGAAGTAACGTAGACTGGATGTTATTAACATACATTTTTTTAAAAAAAAAGCAATAGTTAGGAAGAGGTTAATTCAATAAGTTTAAATCAAGGACAGTAAAGTAAACTGAGTATCTTTTAAAATTTGGAACTGCATTCTGAAATTAACTCGTCCCATAATAAATATCTTGGGATTCTTTCTAAATTTTACTCCAAAGTCTTTTTTAAAATCAATTTGACTTCAGAAACTGGTTTTACTTTCACAAAAATGAGCCACTGTTTCTGGCTACAATTACATTACATAATAAGCAAAATTTCCACTTGATATCTTTGTTAAAAAGCTCTCTTTAGCAAAGTTCATTTCACTTCCACAAGGTTCCTCCCCCACTTTTCTTCTATCTTAGCTAATTATATATTCAAAAAAAATATTTTCAAAAAAAAAATCACTTTGATTTTTAGAATTAAAATGAAGTTAAAAATAATAATAAAATAAATAGCTTTTACAAACTTGAAAGAAAAATGAATATTAATTAACAAGTAAATAAAAATGATTAATAATTTATTTAATTAGTAAAATAATCTATTGATTCAACTATCTATTAATCATTGGAAAGAAATATATATTTGTTAAATTATTTAAGATAAGTATTGTAATTTAAAGGTTTTTATTGTGAATATACTATTGTTTGCTGTTATTAAAAGATGAAAATGAAATGAAAATGATGCAGAGTCATACATACAAACACATATAATGCAACCAAAATATTAAACTATCTTAACTAAATATAATTTAAATGGCTATTAATTGTTGACAAAATGATAAGTATTAATGAAGAAAGGATTATGAAACTATTCAACTAATAGTACAATAATATAAAATAACTTTGCATCTTTCTGACAAAATGTATCAATGCCATTAATAAACAACCCTTCTTCCTTACACTAAATACCTCATTACCCACACTAATAATAATTAATACCTATCAAGTGGTCAATAAACTGCATAAGCAATTCATGTCCAAGCTTTAAATAATCACCAGCCAAAATTAAAATTCTAAGGCTATTTCATTTTTTTAATATAATATAACTATTTATTTAAGATACAAAGTATCTTAAATTTACCCTTGTGCCCATTCAGATGGTCACAATATATATATATATATATATATATATATATATATATACACACACAAATATAATACAAAAAAATCAAAATAATGAAAAAAAACTATGATTAATGAATTTAAACTGTGTATGTGTGTATTGTAAGGTAGTGTTGAGAATAACACAATCGATAAACAAACTCTTAATGTTTCTATATTAAAAAAAAATCAAAAAGCCATGACTTTAGAAATTAAATTTTACTTTTAATAAGTAAGAATAAAAGATTTGTTAATGAAAGTTTAAATTTACCTGAATATTTTCACTTCTTATGAATGTTCCAGGTTTGAATTTTCAGACTACTTTCCTATTTATAGCTTCAACTGTTTGCTTTGACTGATTTCTACCATTTAAAATGAGTTGCAGATACTTTGAGATAAATATGAATTGGTTGACTTGCTTGATCCCACCATTTTTTTGAAAAAAATCATTGTAGATACTTTATATAAATGTAAAGAAAACTTTAGAAAAAATTTGATTTATAGATTAATAGAACTTGATTACATGGTTTTGATACATCTTTCATCTTTTCTTTTCCCTTCTCCTCCATTCAAAAGTGAAGATCCTTTAATAGGCCAGGAGACAGAAAAGAAACCTCTCAGATGGCATATTTGACCATTCTTTTGGTTACTATCGACCAGTATATGAGTCTACAGATAGATCAGTGAGCTAATGCATTAGGTTAGATTTCAAGGAACAGAATCAGTGAGTTTAGCATGGCAAATTCATTGTATTATACACAGCCCAAAAATATATTAATACCATTTTTATAAAATTTTCAATAACTTCCTCCAAGAAATTCAGTTTTGTTCTATTTTTTTTATATCAATCCTGCTTTGAGCTGCTTTATATATACACACATCTTATTCTATGGTGACTATAAAATAAGGGTCATTTTTCTTCTTTAATTTTTAAAAGAGAAAAAAATCAATACCTCATACTAAGCTTTAAAAAAGTGAAAACTGCTCATTTCTTTTTAGTTTAAAACAATTGCATATTTCCTTTAACTTTAAGACAACTTTACCAACTGTCATTTACTGCCAAAACTAAACATTCTTAACTGGCTCTCTTTTTAAAAACTCCTGCCATCAAAACTACATATTGTTAAGTGATCCTGTTTCTCAAAATTATTAAACTGAATGCCTCACACAAACAGCTTATTAATGACTATATCTCTTTTTTAATAGTAAAAGTTGTGTTTTAGTATTATTAATGACTGACCTTTCAAAAAACTGTCCCTTCTTTATATTTTAATTTCTAATCAAAGAGAAAAAAAATCTATCAAAAATTTTGTGATTTGAGATAGCAATCAAAATTCACACCTAGACAGTCTCAAATCATTAACAAAAAGATAAAAAAGAAGATTAATAATTATTTATTCTGTCATTTGAGATAGCAATCAAAATTCACACATAGACAGTCTCAAATCATTAACAAAAAGACTAATAAAAAGATTAATAATTATTTATTCTGTCAAAGCATTCCCTTTTCTTTTTAAGATAATCTAAGATGTAGATTACATAAAAAATCTTCATTCTAAAGTCAATAAAGACTTATGTAAAATACTGTCTTAGGTTTAAAACAGGTGGTCTGTTTTACACATGTGCCTCTTTTATCTACTAATCATTTTTACACCTTTCTTACCTTCTTCACTGATTTTACAGAAATAAAACTAAATAACTGAATATATTAATTATTTAATAAGAAAATAATATATCAAAATATCACTTTGTTTAACATTGTTTACCATTCACTACTGCTTATTATTAATTATCTATAAACAATATAATAATCTATGTTCACATAAATCTATATATAAAAGTTTTTTTTTTTAAATTAAAGAATATATATATATAAGTGGGAAATGAGAACATACATATACATTTGCCTCACTCCCAAACAAAAAAAAATTAAATGTAAAAAATTGCTTATGTCAGGAGGGCTAATGGCTTCAGGCTATGTACATTATATGTGCCTTTTACTCCCTCTGATGATTCTAGTACAAATGCATTTTGCCCTTTTCATTCCTTGTTACATATATATTGTAAAGATTTTTGAATTTATGTTTTTGTGGTTCGCTAACTTGAGGTGTTCTAACAAGGACATAATTGCCTACATTGAACTAAGTGGTTTCTTTAGACCTCTAGCAATCTGTTTTTAGCCATCCCTTGCATATTGTTCCTTGCTTTTTCTAGAATTATTTTTCTACTTATCTCTTCCTCCTGTATGATTGGAAAAGTAATCTTTATAAAATTTGGTTCATGCTTTCCATAATGTAGATGAGTTGCGACAAATTTTGTGGATTCATTTTGGGTGATATTAATATACCCAACCACTTTGCCTAAGTTTTTGACCCAATTCTTATGATGGACCTCCAAGTAAACCCTTAACAATCTACCCAACTCTCTCATGACTCTTTCACAGGGGTTAGATTATGGGTTACAAATGGAACTTAGGAAATGTTTAATCCCTTGGTGCTGTAACCAGTTGGCCCACTCCTTGGAGAGAAAAGAGGTACCGTGGTCTGTTAGAATAGTTATCAGTTTTTCCACAGTTAGATTATGAGTTACAAATGGAACTTAGGAAATGTTTAATCTCTTGGTGCTGTAACCAGTTGGCCCACTCCTTGGAGAGAAAAGAGGTACTGTGGTCTGTTAAAATAGTTATCGGTTTTCCCACTAAGGTAAATTGTGAACTTTCTAAAATTCTGATGGCCCCTCATGCATTGGCTTGGTATACAGGATACACAGCTACAAATTTTGAGAAGTCACTAGAAGTAACCAATATATACATAAATCTCCTATATGGGGACAATGGCCCATAAAAATCTATAGCCAATAGGTCATTTGGTTGTTTGGCAAAATGGGTTGCAAGATCTCCACATCTGAGCAACTAGTATACTTGGATTTCAAGCATATTTCACAAAACTTAAGACATTTTAGTATGGAGGCATATATACTGGGCCAGTAGAATAGTCTCCTAATGAGATATTCCACTTTTCTAAGTCCATAATGCAAATACAAGCAGTGAACATAATATATCAACTTTTCCCTGATACTTGTGGAGATGCATATGCTCAATGAGGTTTCCTGATGTTCAACTGTCTAAAAGTGCAATAAATCATATCTGAGGATAGATTTATTGGCTATTATTCTATTGACTGCATCACCTTTAATGTTTTTAGACAAATAGGCCAATATTGGCTGTAATTAAGGATCTTGGCTTTGTAACTGGGGTAACTGAATCAACTTCTTTCCAGAGAATCATTGACAATAAGGGTTATTGCACTATATACACATAGTCTAGGTTTACATATTGTGGTTGGATTCTCACAGGATTTCTACTCAGAATATCTACAATCACATTTTCTTTTCCTTTACAGTACTGAATTCAGTAGGCAAATTGTTGCTGGAATAGGCTCCACCAGATCAGCCTTTTGTTGTTCAGATTTTCTTATATTGAGGAACACCAGGCCCCTGTGATCCATTATTTCAACAATGTGGGATTCCACCAGGGACTGCTTAAGCTTTTGAAAGGCCCAAACCACTGCTAATGCCTTTTTTCAGTTGTAGTATAATGTAATTCAGGACCCCTCCGAAGTTGACTAAGAAAGCAAAGTACCCATTGTCTGTGATCATTATATAATTGGAATAAAATCACCTCCAGCGCATATCCACTGCTATCAGTTTCTATATAAAAACGATCTTCAAAATTGGGATATTCTAATATGATCTGCTCAAGGAATTTAGTTTGATGAGGTTCATTTCTGTAGAATGGTGCTCTGTCCTTTTCTATCTAGTGTCCTTTTTAAGTAATTGAGATAGATAAATGGTGTCATAAGCAAAATTTTTATAAAAGCGATGGTAAAAATTGCAGACACCAAGGAACAATCTTAGCTGCTTTTTATTTTCTGGCTGTGGAAAGTTCAAGATTGCACTTATTTTATAAGGGTTATGTTCTATTCTATCCACTCCCACAAGATGTCCTAGAAATGGTATTTCTTGCATGGCAATAATATTCTTGGACTGATTAATTTTTATATTTTTCTCCTTACATTTTGTTCAAAAAGGTATTCAGATGTTGGAGATGTTCTGCTGCATTGCATGAGGCAATGACTATATCATCAACATATGTTGTGATGACATATTTAACTTCTTCTGATAGTACCCTATCTAGACATTGGATCAAGCCTACACTGCTATTTATAAGACCAAAGGGCACTCTTTCAAATACATATGAATGACCCTCATGTCTAAACACAATATACTTTTGATCCTCTGGGTGCAGGTAGATTATCCATTAACTGGCAGTCAGATCAAATGTACTGAAAATAGCTTTACATCTGAATCTGATTAGCAACTCTTGTATAGTGGAAGGGACATCCCTCTCTGGGAGGGTTAATCAATTTAAAAACATTGCATCTAGGCATACTCTGACAGTGCTATCTTACTTTTGGACAATCACCAAAGGGTTGTTATATGCAGATGGACATTTCTTAATGACATTCCATTCTACCACTTTTCTAACATGGACAATTGAATACAATGCACATACCTCTTAATAATGCCAGGTTTTCTGTAAAACATCTCCATGAACTTACAAAGAAGGTGGAACAATTTCCTTCCTAAATCAGGGTCTATACCCTTGATTCTTTTTAACTTATGTCTCACATCCTGCTGAGTGGAGGTCTTTTGGATTGTAGCAATGCTTGCTTGATAAAATGGTGCTACTCCTTCCAATATATCCTCTCCAATCTGACATCTTATGTGTTTGTTATAAAAATCATTCACACTCCTATGCCTATTTAAAAAATCTGATCCTAACATAACCTCATATATAAGGCCTTGTATGATCAAAAAGACATGTTCATATGAGGAAGATGCTATTTGTAGTGTAAGCCATACTTGCTGGATAAATAGCTTGGTTTTTTTGCCATTAGCTAATATAATAGCTGTTTGCTTCATAGTAATTTGGGAATTTTCTCATCCTTCCTAAGTATTTTATGATACAGTGCCTCTGAGTTTATTGATACCTGGCACCTTGTGTCTACTACTGCCTTGGTTTCTATTCCCAAAATGACCAGTTTGATTTTGGGGCAGCCACCTAAAGTATAACATGCTGGCAATGGTTCACTGTCCAGATCATCACCAGTGTTCCAACCTAAATTAATTGTTAGAATATTGTTCTTGTTCCCCAAGTTAGCAATGGGTTCCCGCAGTAGGGAACATTTTATCAAGGCCCATATTAGTTTGTTGGACTAGTTTTTGACATGATCTTTATGAACTTTTGCTGCACCTTATGTAGAACATTATCATCATTTCCAGAACAACTGGCTATGGGGCTCATATTTCTATTAATTATGGGTCTACTTCTATGCATTTGCTGATGGGAATTAATCTCAGGCTTACCTATGTTTGGTTTACTGGGTTTTGTTGGAAAGTGTCGGCCTAACTGGTGCTTCCAACACTCGTACTGGAGACTTTATAATTATAGCTTTCCTTCCTCTTGGGATAATCTTCAGCCATACTTTCTGTAGCACCCAAGGCATCTAATATGTCTGCCACTCTTTCTAGAAAGTATACATCAGAAGCTAATAAGGCCTGCTCTACCTGTTTAGGGAAATTCCTTCTGGTTATCCTAATGATTTGGGGCTCTGATAAAGGACATGCTGTGAGCATTTTTAAAGTATCTGCCTGACTGTGGAAGAACTGAGTATAAGTTCCTTCTCTAGGGGTATATTTTTCTGGCTAATTTTGTACTTCAAACTATCCTGCTTTTCTTCACTGCATAATGTTTGAAGTAGCAAACTCTTAAAGTCTCCATATGTTTTGGGTCTATAAAAAAGTGCACACCACCAACTTTTTGCTGAGTCATGAAGGTGGTTGCTCATGACTGCTAATTTTTCTCAGTCATTTAATCGACTCAAGGAAAACAGTTCATTGAGACGATTCAAATATTCTATGGGATTTCCCCATATTCACCCCTAAAAACTTTCACTTGGATATATTTAGCTATATGGCTACTTCTTCTCTCATTTATCAAACTATCTTCCACTTCTTCTGTCCTTCTGAGACTCTTTTCTAATATCTGCCCATTCTTTATTCTTATAGGATTATTTTCATATATCTCTGGCCCTAAACTTTGTGGTATTCTATATGACCCACTACTAGATGTTCCCTTTACTTCCATTTCTTTTATTTCTGTCAGTTTGTCTTCCATCATTTATTAACAATTTATGGTTTAGGTCTATTTGCAGACAATGCAGGTATTCTTTCACTTCCTCCACCACCATCATTCGTTGATTTTCCAGCTTTTCATTAAAGTCAAACTGATCTTTCTGGATATTGACTTCCAATTCAATTACACTTTGTTTTAGACTATCTATCTCTTCTTTTGTTGTCCCTGCCATTTGCTCACCTATACTGTATACCTCTTTTTGTACTTTCTTTCACTCATGATCTGATTTATCCTGCTTTTTTCCCAGATCTTTATTCTCTACTTTTAACTGTTTTTGTATGGCAGCTACCTCTAATTTTAAAGTATTAATCTCACTGCTAACACTTTCTTTGAAATTATCCTGAGCCAGTTTAAGGCTTTCATTCATTTTCCTATATCCCTCTTGTACTGCTACTAACTGTTCTTTTACAACACTAAAACATTTCGCTCAACTTTCTTGACTTGTTAACAATTGGTTGGCAAGTTCCTTATATATTATATCACGTGTCATTGAATTTTTGCCATTTATTCTTCAACTCTATTTCAATATTCCCTATTTTTTGGATTGTTGACTTATTTCTTGTTTTATTTTTTTGAGATTGCTGATCAAGTTTATTATCAAATTTCTGATTCATTTGGTTCATGTCTTGTGATTGCTGATTGAATCTCTGATTCACCTCTTGTGATTGCTGACTCAGTGCTTGTTTCACCTCTTCTTTTATCTCTTGTGACTGCTGTCTCATCTCATGAGTTATTTGGCTCATCATAACTTGCAAACACACTGGAGGGCCTTGCTTTTTTACCTCATGTTTTCCTTCAGTGACTAATTTTTGTCTTGTTCCATATTACTCTTTTCTACACTAGTTTTAAATTTGTAAAATATTTAGAATCCTTATTTCAGCTTTATTTTATTCTGCTTCTTGATCTCCTATACACCCAGAGTCAACACCTTTATCTATTCACCCATATACTCTAAAGTTTCCAACCACTACTTCTTAGCCCTAATTCTTCCCACCTATTTATTTATATTTCAAGTGCCTTAAATTAACTTAACTTCCTTCATCACTCACTTTTACTTATCTCTGTTTGACAAAACATTAATACATGAGGTCATAGCCCCTATTTAAAAAAAACATTTATTTAAGAATAAGCTATCTCTATATTAGTGTGCCTTGTTTATGCCATCTTTTATCTAGTTTTTTTAATGATTTCATAAAATACAAGTCTCTCTATCCTAATTTAATAAATTAAGCCAAAATAATTTATATAATACATATGCCTATTTTTATAATAGAGTTCATACCCCAGTTATATACTCAGCTATCTCTCTAGTAATCCAACAGATATTGACAGACAAAAGAATGATTAGCAATTCACAATCATGAGATAGGTAAAATAATTCAATCACAGCACTTAAAGCATACAAGGTTCCAGAAACATTCAGATGATTACCCCAATTCAATCACTCTAAGCTACTACAACCCATAATAGTTTATTGACAACACTGTTTATTGTAAACACTGTTGCATGGCACTGCTTGCATACAAGTCTCAGGGGCTATACTTTGTAAAATACTGCCTTGCTTATTTTTATTGTCTTAGAGGCAACTATTATATATCAGTAAAAAAAAAAACTATGCCTTTTTCTCTCTGAAATCTTAGAGGTAAAATATTATATATCAGAAAAAACTATGTGTTGTTCTCTCTGGAGTCTTAGTGGCTAAATTGTGGCAGGACTACTGTTAACTGCTTCATGATAAATAATAACTGATATTATAATCTGGGTTGGAGCAGTGAATGAGATAAATCAATCACCAGTGGCATGAATACATCACATCCTCAAGGCAATGACAAAAATTCTCCATCCATCATCACAAACTGCAATATAACCAACCAAACCCCAACAATGAAATATCCAATCCAACCTCCAAAACCATAGATTTTCTATAACACACACACTTTTCAAATAACAAAATTATTATTCTATAATTAAACACTATTAATATTACCATGCTTATCTGGCAGCAATGCTATATTACACTGAAAAGCAAATATTCAAAAAACTGTGCTATTAACTTTAACACTTATTATAATATGTGATATTTATATAATTTTAAACCTAAGACTAAGATGTTTAATGGCTGTATTCATTTACCATTAACATAAAATGCAACAATAGTAATCATCATCATAAGGCCAAAATATTTCTATATGTATAAAAAAATTTCCTCTTTTTTAAAAAAAAACTATAAATCTGTCATCATTATATACTATACAACTCTCAGGTATGTCATGTATTTCAAGCCCTATTTGGCTCTTTTCGAGCCCTAGATGGCACACCATTTGTAACAGTATAAAAATAATCTAAATAATGTAGATGAAACAGTATTCAAATAATCTATTGATGAAAAGGGTTGATAAAAGCATGCCTTTTCTAACTTTTTTTTTATATATATATATATATATATATATATATATATATATATATATATATATATATATATATATATATATATATATATATATATATATATATATATATATATATATATATATATATATGACACAATTTAAAAACTATACAGGATATGCTCCAGTGGTTTATCATTTGCAACCAAATAAAATTAAATGTGAAATGAATTTACTATGTTAACTGATATACAATTTATATTTAAATAAGCATGAAGTTAACATATAAATAAGAACATATACATATCATGCTCCATTTGGGTGTCTATTTGTAACTAATTAAATATAATATCATAGCCCATTTGCAACTATCATAAACATTAATTCTGTCACGCTAATAATGAAATAAATAAATTATCCCATTTCTCATCACACAAAATAATAACAATATGAAAATTAAACTGTCATTTTTAAATATTTAAAATATTTCAATATTGGGAAGTCATTTGACCAATGAAATATACTAGCCATTGTCATCAGATAAACTAATATTAGATATAGCAACTGAATAAAATTACTGTGAAATCCCTGGAGTGCATTACGCTTATCTCCAATAATAGGTTTTTACCAAAGAATCCTTCTCATTCCTATTTCCATGTATTTACAACCACTCATGGTCATACACACACACTAGTTCTATTTATAACAACTTATAAAAATATCATATTAAGTTGGAAAAGGGAGTAAATCACTCTTTTATTCTGTTTAGCTAAGTAATTGCATTTTCCACGGGTGCCACTAGATTGTTTTAAATCTAGATAAATATCTGTTTACAATGTACTGAATACAAATCCCTTCAGGACCTTCCTTACTATACACATGACTTGGATGACTAATGAACAAAAAATGACCTTATATTTTATCCATGTCAATAAAATTATAAGATCCCAATATCACAAAATTTATATATCCAACACTCTTATAGACATTACTAGCTTAGTTTATGTATATTGATGGACAGATGCAAAAATACTCTCTTTAATGGCTTCCAAACAAGTATCTTGAAGACCATTACTTAAGTGGATGGCCATGAAACTAGTTACTTAACTTAATTATTTATCATAATATAAAGATGATGATGATGATGATGATGATACCAGTCATATCTTTACAATAAACTCACAACAATAAATTTATCTTTCATAAACTTATAGGCACTTCTCAAAATCATCCTATGTTAAACTGGGATTTAATTATAAATATTTACTAGCATTTATATACATTTATAGTTATTTATTCCAAGTACTTTTATAGTTAAAATTAGGATTCAATAATACCAGTGATGATGAATGATCATCACAAATCTCACCACATGATATTCAACTTTTTATAAACCCCTATTTACCAAGCCCATTAATTATGTTAAAGATTGGGCCTAATGATTATTATTTATTCAATGATGATGGTGATCATAACCCATGGGCACAACATATTTTAGCTTTCTATTATTAACCTACAATTATTAAAACTTGGTTAGAGGTCAAACATAATCCTTAAATCCTTAAATGTAAATCATTATTCTAGCTTGCTTAACATTTGCAAGTGCTTGCTTAATATTGTGAAACAAACATTTACGAGTGAAGATGATCATTTAAAACGATAGATTTAAGCTAAGAAAAATACAATACTTTTAATAATAACTCAGAAACCAAATAAGATATAATTAAATTTATTAATACTATTCTTTTTTCTGTTTTTTAAATCAAATTTACTAATTATACAATTGATTTTACTATTATATTAATTAAATATAGAATTAATACAAAATTTTATATACACATAACCAAATAAACTTAGTATACAAGATATTTTTGATAATTTAAAATAAGCTGGCTTAAAATGAAATTAGGAAAAAAACATATATTTTATTGAAAGCTTACTTAAGACTTTCCCTACTTATCACATATCATAGAGATTAATTTCATTTATGTAATGTGTGTTTTTTCCCTTTCATTCATATGTGAAGCCCTGCTCTTCAATTTACTATATTTAAATTAATTATGCATAACCTAATCTTTTGACAGGTCTGTATAAGCATTTAGACATTCACACTCTGTGAAATGTCAATATATATATATTTAAAACGAGTACCTCTATATTACGGGTTATTACATAAATCACATATATAAAAATATTTTTGCAACCTAGAGCAAAAAAATAACAATAAAAAAAACCATTATCAAGCATATATTGAGAGGTTGAACAATAATAATAAAAACATTCTAGTAATACAATATA
The DNA here is from genome assembly GCA_028023455.1 of Epiperipatus broadwayi. NCBI lineage: Eukaryota > Metazoa > Onychophora > Udeonychophora > Euonychophora > Peripatidae > Epiperipatus > Epiperipatus broadwayi. The sequence continues at coordinate 3,504,892 of JAQFVV010000067.1, read as the reverse complement.
TATGATAATACAAAAAATCAAAATAATGAAAAAAAACTACAACTATTGAATTTAAACTCAGTATGTGTGTTGTGAGGTAGTGTTGAGAGTAACACAATCAATAAACAAACTCTTAATGTTTCTGTATCAAAAAAGAAAAAAAAGAAAAATGCCTTGACTTTAGAAATTATAGTTTCTTTTAATAAGTAAGAATAAATGATTTTTTAATGAAAGTTCAAAGTTACCCAATTATTTTTACTTCTTATGAATGTACTAGGTTTAAATTTTCAGACCACTTTCTTATTTATAGCTTCAACTGGTTGATTTGACTGGTTTCTACCATTTAAAATGAGTTGTTGCAGATACTTTGAGATAAATCTGAATTGTTTAACTTGGTTGTTTCCACTATTTTTTAAAAAAAAGTTTTTACAAATACTTTTAGATAAATATGAACTGTTTGGCTTACTTGATCCCACCATTTTTTTAAAAAAAATCAATGTAGACATTTTAGATAATTGTGACAAAAACTTTAGAAAAAAATTGATTTATAGATTAATAGCACTTGATTACATGGCTTTGATACATCTTTCTTCTCTTCTTTCCCCTTCTTCCTCTATTCAAAAGTCAGTATCCTTTAATAGGCCATGAGATAGAAAATAAGCCCCTCAGATAACTGATGTTGTTGGCATAAACTCGAACATTCTTTTGGTTACTATCTACCGGTATATGATAGATAGATCAGTGAGCTAACCCATTATGTCAGATTTCAAGAAACAGAAACAGTGAGTTTAGTTTGGCAAATTAATTGTATTATACACAGCCCAGAAATATGCTAATACCCTTTTTATAGAATTTTCAATATCTTACTTCAAGAAATTCAATTTTGTTCTATTTCTTTATATCAAGTGTGCTGTGAGCTGCTTTATATATATATGCACATATTCTTCTATGGTGACTTTAAAACAAGAATCATTTTTTCTTTTTTATTTTTTTAAAGAGAAAAAAAAAAGCTCATACTTAGCTTTAAAAAATAAAAACTGCTCATCTCTTTTTTTCTTTAAATCATTTGCATATTTCCTTTAACTTTAAGACAATGTTAACAACTGTCATTTACTGACAAAATGAAACATTGTTAACTGGCTCTCTTTTAAAAAATTCTGCTATCAAAACTACATATTGTTAAGTGATCCTGTTTCTCAAATTTATTAAACTGAATGCCTCTCAAAAACTGCGTATTAGTGACTACATCTCTCTTTTTAATAGTAATGATTGTGTTTTAGTATTATTAATGACTGACCTTTCAAAAACTGGCCCCTCTTTATATTATTTAATTTCTGATCAAAGAGAAAAAAAAATATATCAAAAATAATTGTGATTTGAGATAACAATCAAATTTCACACATAGACAGTCTCAAATCATTAACAAAAAGATTAATAAGAAGATTAATAATTATTTTTTCCATCAAAGCATTCCCTTTCCTTCCTTAAGATAATTTAAGGGGCAGAATATATAAAAAAACTTCATTTTAAAGTTAATAAAGACTTGTGTAAAATAATGTCCTATGTTTAAAACAGGTGATCTGTTTTACACATGTGCCTCTTTTATCTACTAATCATTTTTACACCTTTCTTACCTTCTTCACTTATTTTACAGAAATAAAACTAAAGAACTGAATATAGTAATTATTTAATAAGAAAATAATATATCAAAATATCATTTTGTATAACATTCTTTCCATTCACTACTGCTTATTATTAATTATTTTTAAACTATTCAATAATAAATGTACACATAAATGTATATATAAAAGAATTTTTTTTAATTAAAGTATAAATATCAATATATATATATACATATATATATATATATATATATATATATATATATATATATATAAATGTCCAAAAGAAAGTGAAGATCATATCTTACCATAATGTTGACTACAAGGGCGCCATCTAGGCATTTGAACCTAGAAAAAATTATAAAGTCAGCATATACACACATTAAGATCCCACTTTCCTTTATATTTAGACCGTTAGCCCATTGTCACTAGCTTAGTGGAGACGAAGAGATAATAATATATATCTTCAATTTATATCTTAAATATAAAAAAATAAAAGCCACTGCCAGTAATTAATACACAAACAATATTTTTTTACACACATATATAATCATTTTAAATTTGAGGAATAACACTTATTATTTAGATTTTAATATTAATTTTTAATTTAAATTATTATTTTAAGATTATTGAGTATGAATTAATTTAATATTTTTAAGAATATCATCGAATATGAATAGACTTCATAGATTGTATTTGAAAAAAAAAAGTTCTATCCCTTATTTAACCTTAGGCCAAAAGTTCGCAGCCAAACCAACGTCAATCCATCTGATATATCGATGTATTCAATGCAGCATGAACACAACAGCACAAAATACTATACTGTCAGGAATGTACATCTGAAACAGTAAGTAGAGTTAGAAAAGACATTGTCTCTCAACCAAACATGAATGCTATATCTGTTGGCAAGTAGAACAATAAACAAAAAACTCCATAGGAATGGACCACGTCATTGTCTTATTATCCAATTCCATAGGCAAAAAGATGGTGTGTAGCATATATATGCAATCCTGCCTGTAGCGGATCTCATTCTGCATTTACTAATTACATCAATACATCTAATCCTTTGACCCAATTTAACTATGAAACAAATAACCTAAGATTACCCTTTTTTAAACTATATATATGGTTACAAATCTATATTGCCATTCATGCCCGACTTAAATTTAACATTTATATACGATCGCACAGATGAATTTTATAAAATTTGTTTTATAATGTTGAGTATGGATCAGCTGCATAGATTTCATGGATAAAAACATCTCAAAATAAACACAACCAATCAAAATACAAAATCACTGATAACATCAATTGCAGAGAGAATACAGGAAACCCAATGTCATTCATCATAAGATGCCTCATTGACATCGATGACTTATATATTCTAATCGAAAATGAAAACCACAACATAATTAATCACTAATGAATCCATGCAGCATCCATACCCAACTTAAATGACATGCATTTAAATAATTTATGCAAATAAATATTAATAGAAATAAAAAAAAATGGAAAAGATTTTTTTTAGCAAACTCAAATATATATAATTTAAACATTAATTATCAATTTGAAAATCAAATAAGAGTTCATTTTAAAATTTAGATTAGCTGTATCGTAAAAAAAATGATGAAAGTTCTTAATTACTTTTTTTTTGTTAATTGGTAAAGTTCATAGCTCATGGTAGAAAAGTCCAGGTTCCTGTTTTTAATTCCAGCGGCATCTTCATTGGAAGACCAATCTGGTGTTCTGGAGGTGACCTTAGCTGGTTTCATTTTGGAATTACAGTCATTTCATTTTTTTTTTTCAAAGAGAATGTGATATGTGCGTCCTATCACACATCTCAAACACAAAAAAAGCTGGAACTCTCTGGAACTCAACATTTTTTATTTTATAGTAATCCTCCAGATTCAAAAAACAAAACATCACTGTTCCAATCATTTTCATTTGTGTCTGGACTGAGGCTTGGTGCTTCCATTGGTCAAGTTAATTATTTTTAATCTCTTATCTATCTTATCCTCTGACATTTTAATTACAGGATATAAAAGCCCTAAGGGCTAGTTTGGTTTTCGAGAATTCATAAACAATCATTTCCATTTACAAAATATATCAATCTTTTTACAAAAATATTTTACCTTTAAATCTGGTACTTTTTTATAACAAAGTACATTCAAATACTTTTATTTATTAAAAAAAAAAATTAAAAGTTTGCATCTGTGTGAATACATTATATACATTTAACAACTCTTTAATTTTTTTTTAGCTTTTAGATTTTTAATAAATTTATTTTTATTTTAAATTAATGTAACAGCATATTTATATATCATTACAATATATATATATATATATATATATATATATATATATATATAGATATATATATATATATATATAGTGGAACCTTCCAGTTCACATTGTGCCAATAGTAATCAGGGTACCTAATAAGACAAAAAAGAATTTTGATATAACTTAATGTATAATTCAGTTGAAAAGTTCTTAGGATGTTCGCTGGAGTGTACTAATAATTAATTAATTATATATATATATATATATATATATATATATATATTCCCCTCTCCCACTATATATATATATATATATATATATATATATATATAATAGTGGGAGAGGGGAATAGATTGTATCAGGAGTTGTTGGTATGAAAGCTAGACTAGTGGGAATAAGTATTGTTTGTTTGTAAGGCCCTTATGAGTGCTTATTCATTAATTTTCTAATCTATTGTTTATTGCCATTGCAATATCTAACATGCATGTGTGGTTGCATGCCCATTCACATCATCTCTCAGTTCACACCTCATTCATATTTCTAATTATCACTCAAAATATCCATCTTGCAATAGCATTATTTATATTGTCATAGTTATTTCTAATAGCTCAGTCATTAATAGACCTCTCCATTATGGACACACACACACTATCAGTTACTATGATTTTTTATTAATTATTTATTGCATAAAATCTTTCATTTGAAAATGTAAAAATTATTTATTTTATTTATTATTAGTTAGTATTTGTAATTTAATATATATTTTTTCTCAATATTCTATTCCTAATATTTTTTTACAAGCAATACTTTCTTGTGTATTGTTGGTCTCATTATAACTAAAAAGAGGCATGTATAAGTAGACAGAAGACTTCAGAAAAGTTTTAGAGAAGGTTAAATATTTATTTTCTTAAAAAAAGAGATATAATAAAACAATGGAACATAGATTCAAGATTACCTTATGTTTTTTTGGTGTACCTTTAAACACAAGCTTTCCATATTGGACTATTCTATCCTGTATTTTTCACAATTACACATTGGGATTTATGCTTGAGTGTTATGAGAAAAGTTTCCTTCCTAAAAGAGAGAAATCTAAAACAAGCACATTTTAATGTTGTAATACCTATACTAATGATTATAAAAAAAATAACTGTATTTTTAATTAGATTTTTTTAAATTAAATACTTTGATAAAATCGTATAAGATTGTTTTTAAAATGGATTAAGATGAACTGAAAACAGTCATTAATCTTTTTTAGTTATGATATAAAAGAATTTATTTATTTGTGGTTTTTAAATTCTACAAAATACTAAAAATGGTGAATTTAAATCACTCATGAGGATTGTTCATTGTACAACATTACTATGAAGTCCTAACTGAAGGCAAGAGACAGTGTATTCAGCTACTGCTGCTAGTTCGCAATAGTACAGATTGAATTCATATGGAAGCAAGGGCTGACTTTTTGTGTTTTATAGCCCATAGATATTGACTAGATATCCTGGGATCTATCAAACAATATACTATATGGAACAGATGAAATGACAGTAGTTATCTGATTTATACTATTCCCAATGATGTCAATAAGTCTGTCAACTGTTTTAGAAAGAACCAGCTAACAAAAGAATTTCAATGCAAGTCAACTTGCTGAAAGATTATCATGAAATAGTTTATACATATGCAGTTGTATCAATATGCAAATAAGTACAAGCATATAACTACTGCCAGACATATATATGTACAGAGGATGTGCACAGCAGATCTATTTCATGAAGAAATATTGTTTGGGAAGTAATGTTATTGAAAAATATTGTTTTAAATATATTTGGTTAAAATCTTTAAATTATATGTCTAAAAACAGAGGTTGATTTTTAGTTTGTATTTTACTTTTGAAATTTAAATACAGCTACTTAGAAATATTCCTTATTGTAAATGAAGAAACAAGCCTAAATTTTAATTGTACCTTCAAAATTGATTCTAATCTTTTTTTTTACTTAAAATGCAGTAATAACTTGTAAAAGATAATAGTAATATGCATATGTGTGTACATTGGTTTATGTATACAATTTTTTAACATGGAATTAATTTTCTTATATATATATATATATATATATATATATAATTGTAATACATTTATTTTTTTATAAATACCAATGTGTGTGCAAACATTTGAATGTGTACCCATATATATTAAAATCAGTCATCATATATATATATATATATATATATATATATTAAAAGTAATCATTTATGTATAATTAAAATGAATTTTTAATTTTTTATAACTCTATGTCAATTCAAGTCAGTTTGTTTTGTATTATACATGCATGTACTTGCGCCTATATATAGTTGTGTATTATATACATTTATTGAGATATATAGAATGTAATAGCATATTTTATTTGCATTATTTTAATCAAAATCATATAGCTGAATTTAAATTTATAACAAATTTAGCAAATCTTAATTTCATCATCATCATCATCATCATCATCATCATTATTATTATTATTATTATTATTATTATTATTATTATTATTATTATTATTATTATTATTACTAATATTATTATTGTTGTTGTTGTTATTGTTATTATTGTTATTGTTGTTGTTGTTGTGGTTGCTGCTGCTTCTGCTGTTGCTGTTGCTGCTTCTGCTGCTACTGCTACTGCTACTGCTATTGCTACTGCTACTACTACTACTACTAGTTTTAAAGAACTTTATTTGATATCATAAGTACATGTATGAAAATACAATTTTAAAACTTGTTACAAGAGCTGATCTACAATTTAGAATTGAAAATTATTTACAAAGTAAATATTATATATATATATATATATATATATATATATAATATTTACTTAATGTAAAAATATCATTCATATATATATATATATATATATATATATATATATACATGAAATATTTTTACATTAATTAATAATGTTCAAAAAATAAGGAAGAAAATTAATCAATATAAGTAACAATATTGGATACATAAATGACAACATAAACTCTCGCTTAAGGTGCAGCCAATATGTGATTCATATTTCACAGTGGTTGTTGGTAATTTAATCGAACTCCAAGTGGCTGATACTATATCTATTGGAGATAGTACCTAATCTCTTGGTTTAATTTTTGCTAACTTATTGAGAAAGAGTGATTTAAGTTTACAAGATGTGAGATTGAATATAAAGTGGCATCTCATAAACCAGAGTGTGTATAGTATAAAGATTGTTATTCTTATTGTTGGAACCAACCCTCTTTGAATATTTTCTATTAATACTATCAATGAGCATTTTTGATTATGGGTTATCTCTGCAATTAGTTCTCGATATGTTTTGAGGGAAGTACACTGAGAAATAATATGTTCCATTGTTTCTTTTTCTTTATTACATAGTTGACAAGTGGCATCTATGTTTGGAGATCCCCATCTTCCAGCCAGAAAAGCATTGGTAGGTAAAGCTCTAAGATTGATTATTATTAGAAAATCTAAGTACTTAGGTACTACTACTATTACTACTAGTAGTACTATTACTACTACTACTGCTACTGCTACTGCTACAGCTACTACTGCTGCTGCTGCTACTGCTACTACTACTACTACTACCACTGTCACCACCACTACCACCACTACCACCACTACAACTACTACTACTACTACTACTACTACTACTGCTACTACTACTACTACTACTACTACTAGTACTACTGCTACTGCTGCTGCTACTACTACTACTACTACTACTACTACTACTACTACTACTACTACTACTACTGAGTATCTCACAAAATTTTACTTAAGCATTTTTATTCATATTGTTTTTGTGGTGGATTTATTTCATGGTTTGTGAGTTACTTAAGGATAGAAAACAAGCAACAAATATTTCAGGTATTGTAAGCTCTTTTATAACAGTTAACCATGGTGTACCACAAGTTTCAGTTTTGGGTCCCATTTTATTTATAATTTATATAAATGATTTATTTTCTTTACCTTTAGAATCTAAGATTTATGGTTTTGCAGATGATATTGCTTTATCTTATGCTGCAGGTTCATATAATTTTGTTGAAAAAATAATTAATGATGATTTAATCCTAATTAGTAAATGGTTAACATTTAATAATTTATCAATTAATCTGAGTAAAACAAAAGCTATTAATTTTTCTTATAAGTCAAATGTTCATTCGCTTAACATTACTATTTGTAATAAGTATTTTTGGCATTGTAATAGCACTTGTACTTGTGATAACATTTCATTTGTTGATAATATTTGCTATCTAGGTATTTTTATTGACTCCAGACTATCCTGGTCAAATCATATTGACTTTCTTTGTTCTCATTTACGTAAATTAAACTATATGTTTTTTTTACTTATCTAATTTTTTTCCTCGATCAGTTTTGATTACTTTATATATTTCTTCTTATCAAAGCTTATTATGTTATAATATATCAGTTTGGAGGAACTGTTCTACTTTTGCAATGAGTACTTTGTCTGTTTTACAGAATTATACAATGCATATCATTTTTGGTAGATCACATACCACTTCTGTTAAATATATTTATGCCACGTTTAATATACTAGATGTTTTCCATTTTTATAAATATAGAGTGATTCTTGATATTTATTGTAGGAAACTTCATATGGATACTAAATCTTCTGTTAAAAATACTCATTTATCTACTAAATATCAGCTAGCTTTCCCTAATTTTTTAAAACATCCAGTAGGAAGCAATTTAGTTATAGTGGTCCTAAATTATTTAATATGTTTTTAAGAGTTTATTCTATGAATTTAATGAACACAAGTTATTTAATTTTTAAAAGCATTTATGGTTACTAGTTATATTATGCTAAGCATTAGTTTTATTTTGTTATTAATATTTTTTTGTTTATACTATATGTTATGTTGTAATTATTTACTATTGTGATTGAATTGCCAATGTAATATCTGTGTGATTTTTAATATTTTGTTATATTTATACTTTTTTGTGTGTTTTATTAGTGTTTTTAGTTGTTGCATTTAAATTCCTCATTCAATATTTTTCTTGTATGGAATTTAACTCACTGTATTATATATTTATTGTTTGTTTCATAATGAATAAATAAATAAATAAATTATTATTATTATTATTATTATTATTATTATTATTATTATTATTATTATTATTATTATTATTATTATTATTATTATTATTATTATTATTATTATTATTATTATTATTATTATTATTATAAATTTATATTTGTTTAAATTATTCCAGTGAATTTATTTAATCCTAAAACATTATAATTTATTATATGTTGGTGTTATCTCTTGTTCATAGAAACAGTTGTAGAGCTCTTGCTTCCTGAGCTGGATTCATGCATAATAGTCAGATATATAGATTTGGGTTTATGTGTAGTCTTATGAACATTTAGGTAATAATGATTTTGTTATTTTGATAATGCTGGATAGTGCAAAAAAAAATATTCTGTAAAGTCCATGCACTGCATTTTATTTATTTTTTTATAAGAAATTATTTTTATAGTTGGCCAGTACAGAAATGGTACTAAATGGTCAGGGCACTGACAATGATCAGCATGTTTCTGTATCTTAGTATTATTTTTTTGTTACATTCTGATGGATTAGCACTTAAGTTTATGCATCTAAATTATTATTTATATAATTTTCTCCAACAAGGGCTAACTAAATAATTAACTTGCTTTGGAGTGGACCACTTTAAAATCCAGTCATAAGATTGACTGTTGAATTTAATTTTTTGATCTTTCTTGAAAATGAATGATTATTATTCATCTGTAATGCTGATCTTTTATGATTATATTCATTATATATTTGTATATTTAAATTTATATCATTTTGTTAAGTAGGGTTTTTGATGATAGTGAGTTGAGTGCCATAACCTAAGGTTTCCTCACTATGGGACTTGTAACCCCAGATTCTCCAAAATTTACCCCTGAATATGTACTGTTACAATATATTAATTTAGAAAGCTGAATTTATGTTAAACCATAGATTATCTTATTGTGAATATTGCAATTAGTACCAAAAATAATATTTATCATAATATTTTTTTAGCATTGAAAACTCTGTGAGATAAGTTTTGTACATAAATAACACTGAAAAAATTTAAATTTTATTTTGCTTTCTTATTTTTTTTCATCTATTCGTTTGTGGAAGGGATGTTACAGATTGATGCAAGAATATTGAAACCTCTTTATGACTTATAAGATGTGATATGTTGGACTATTTCCATCATTTACGAGTGAATATTGAATGTGTAGAAATTTCTAAACTTTATTTAAACTTTCCAAATACAAACAACTTGTTAGTAATAACACACAAATAGACAATACAGGTTAGTAATTACTTGTTAGTAATAACACACAAATAGACAATACATGTTAGTAATTACATAATATTTTGAGTAGTATTATTCTCCACTCTTCTTCAGGTATTGCTGGCCTATACACAGTGACAATATTCACTTAGAAGTTGAACTCACACCTTTAGATTATTCTATATTGAATTTACAATAAACATGCTACCAACTGAGCTATTCTGTCAAAGACAACATATACTAAAAATTTGATATATTTATATATGAGTGTTGGTTCAAATCCTCCCGAGTCCTTCAATTTTTTTTAACGAGTCTAATTATTTTTATTTTTTCCTAAGAGCAAGATTAATTAGAGGCTTCTATACATTGTGTATTGCCACACTGGGTTGACTTATAGGATTATTTACCATTGTCATATGAGCAGCTTCCTTGAATTTTCTTCTATGCATTTTTTCCTCTTTGTCAAATATTTTCCACTTAAGCATATGGTCATTAGTACATACATGATCTGCTATGGTAGACACATATGTTTTTCTCTTTTAACCAATAGTTTGTGCTCCTTCAATCACTATTCAATAGGGTGACAGGTCTCACCAATGTATTTCCTTCCACTTTCACATGGTATGCAATGAAAGTAACATAAGAAACTTAGAAACAGTATCACAATTATATTCAGTGCAACAATGAAACTTTTATATGATAACACTTATGAAGGAATATTTTAATTATGTTTTGAAGAAAGGTACAAAAATTAAGATAACATATTTAAATGATACTTTTATGTTATCTATTTTTTGAGATTTCGTCAAAGATATCCAGCTTAGCAAAATCAAAAAGCTCTTTGTAAACCTAAAAGTAGAAAGGTTGTAGATCTGATGAAATACCTGAAAAAGTTCTAAAATGTGGTGATGATATGTTATCTTAAAATTATTGGAAATTTTAGAAATATATTGACCAACTAAGTTGAGTTATGTGATTTAAAAATGTTTTATGGTTCTAGTTTTTCAAAAATAATGTGAGTAATCAAGAATTCAATAATTAAGATATATAATCATTATTTTTCACTATAGTAAAGATATTTTCAATGATTTTGGTGAATATATTGCTTCCAGTAATAGATGAATGGGTAATGGAAACTGAATGTGGTTTTAAGAATCAAGAAGCATTATAAGCATGGATGTTAGAAACAAAGAATTGATGTATAAGTTGCTTTTATTGTTTTGGTTAATACCTTTGAATCAGTGAATAGGATACATTTATAAGAACATTTAAATATTTATTCATATATAATTTCTATATGGTGGAATGAAATGATATTTTATTATTACAGGTGGAATATGTGAGACATTTGAAATGAGGAGGCTTTTCAATTTTTATTATAGTGGGCTTTGGAATAACTTATTGAATTGTTTAGTATATCAGGGATGAAGACATATACTACTGTTCTGACAGTAACATTTTAAATCTAAATTGATTAAAAGTAGAAATAAGAAATTGATTTTCTTGGATTCTGGAATTCCAATATGCAAATAATCATGCAATTTTACCAGTTCATAACTTTCCAAAAACATAAATTTTTTATCAGCCTATGATGGATTAAATATCTTCAATAATTTTTACTGTAGATGGCTATCAACTTAAGAATGAATACTAATTTCAATACTTCAATAGTTAGTTACAAAAAGAAAAATGTGGATTTAATGGTTTGTGGTATAGTTCAAATTACAATGTGCTGCTACAGTTTTTAACAAGTTAAAACATATTGCATTGTATCACAGAGAAATAACTACTATAACTAAATTTATTGTCTACAGAAATGTTATTTTATCTAAAATATTGTATGGAAGTAACAATCGGTCTCCATTAGAGAAGTCTCATTTAAGGATTACATGTAAATTATCATCATAAAATCAAACTTTCAGTGGTTTTAACTTATAAAACAATAACTAAATGTTCCCAGTATTAACATAAACATTATTAGCAGGATTTTATTTTTTAATAATTCTTTATCAAAAAGAAGAAGGGGGTAGATTTTTACTTATTTTAGATAACCAAAGTTGACTTTGTTATTAATAAATGTTTGAGAAATAAATCAATTTTTTAGATAAAGTTGATTTCTTTTTTTTTTTTTTTTGTACACGACTTAAAAAGTATTATTTAATTAATTAATTTTTTTATTTAAAAATAAATATATGAATAAACGATGAAAATAAGTGTAATATATCATTAACGTTGACGTTATTTTTAACCAGAGGATAAGATGTATAACAGAATAACTTAAATAATAACATTTCTTGTAAAAAAAGTATCTTGAATTAAAACAAAAAAAAAAGTGTAGGATTAATTTTGAAATTAAGAACGATTATAGCAAATCAATTCTAGTTATTTCATCGTACATTACCTGAGTTGTATAATTGTTATATTACAATAACGTTGGAAAAAAATGTAAATAAAAGTTTGAGGAAGGCAACAGTTTTGTGTTATGTTTATATCCGTTTTTCAATCAATATTTAACAATCCCCACATAGATGATTTTGAGTAAAAAAAATATTGATTCTCACTACTTTATAAAAATGTACAGAATAAAATGTGATAAAAAGAAAAATTTTGACAAATTATATTTTATTTAAAAAATAATAGAAAAACTTTTACTAATTAAGTTAAGCAATCTAATTTATTAGTTTTTTTATTGTTATGAAAGTAATAACCTTAAACAGGCTGATATTAGAAGATATTTTATTTAAATATTCTTATATATATATACTGTAACCTTTTGATTGGCCATCCATGGGAAGAATAGTATAACATGTAAATTATAGCTCCAACATTTTAAATTTAAAAGTGAGATAACAGTAATACTATAAACTTTGGTATAATAATAATAATTGATTTAATACATAAAGATTAAAAATAGAATTCTGTAGAGATTTAATAATCATTGTTAGTTATAAATAATTAATATTATAATCTAACATAATTTTAATACAATATTTGTCCACTTAAATAAACATTATTACTTATAAATTTGACTTTAATTAATTTTAATGCAGTGCTCCTTTAAAAGCTAAAGATCTTAAATTGTAGTTAGTGAAAGAAAAAAAAAACAATTATAGATTACAAGAAAATAATATATTTTAAAATTATCAGAATCATAATATTTTTACTGAAAATATTTATTATTAAACTTTAGAAATAAATTTAACTAATAACATCATTTATTAATTGTATAATTAGAATCAAAACTTTGGTATTAAATAAATGATTTAAAGTAATTTCATTTGTAAAATAATTATTTATTTCAATTATTTTAAATAGAAACAGAAAATCTTTAAGTTAAAAATTGTACAAGTTGATTTGGGATATTGACCAATGAGAGTTGAGTAAACAGTTTTCTGACATCACTTTAACCCAGGATTTAAAAAAAAACAACAACACAGCAGATGATCTGAGAGGGGAGATTCAAGAATGCTTAAAAAACAGACAATTGTTTTAATATTTTATCAGTAAAAAAAATAATTATAAAAGTTAAAATATTTAAAGTTTAAAAAGTCAAAATCTTATTTAAATCAGTCTAAAGATATAAAATATTTTAAAAGTAATTATTAATATCATATAGTAAATTAAAGTAATCTTCATTGTGACCTAATTGCCAATTCTGATCGTCCTCTTGTAGCCAAGATAAGACACCAAAGAAGTTTAAAATATTAAAGTTGTTATTTTAATTTTGCCTAAGATAAACATAAGAAAGGAAAGACAATTGCATTGCTTCAAAGAGTAACCTGATGACAATTATGTGAAAAAAACATTAATTTATCTATGCTAAGTTAAAGTCTTTTATTAATCATAGAATCTGTGTAAAAAACGGATCAAAAATTCCTAGAAATAAATTTTAAAGGCTGATAAAAATATTTTATAGAACATTAAAAATAGTTAATTAGTTGTGAATGTTGAATGCAAGAAACACTAATCTTTGTTTGAAGTAAACTGTTGATATGTAAGAGATGATTTGAAAATTTTTGAAGAAAAAATTATCCTATACTTAATAAAAAAAAACAAATAATACTTAAATTAAGATTTCTTATGTTTAAATAGAAGATGAACTTTTATTATAGCATTTTAAGAGCTGTGTATTAAAATGGGAAGGATAATTAGAAAAAAAACAATCTGTAATTTTTGATGGGTAGATGATAGCCACAAAAATAATGTACTACAAGCTAGAAAATTAAATAAATTTATCAAATATGTGTTTAAAATTTTGTAAGACTAATGAATAACAGAAAAGGAGAGAAATAAGAAAGGAAACTTATTGATGACTCATTTGAACATCTTTAAAAGTTTGCAGAGCATGGAAAAATAAAGTGGAGATTTATTTAGAATACTCATTAAACTTTTTCATAGTGTATTTTGAAGAACAGGATTATGTGCATGCAACTCAAAAACTACATGGGAAGCAAGGATGCATCCAATTCAGAACTTTTGTCCCATTAGTTGTGCTTGTCTGTCTAATGTTTTGTTTATTATGTATGTATTTTAGAAATATGAAGTGATTAGAAACCCCAAACATGCAAAGAATTGTAAAAGTCTACAGGGTGAGGAGTTTAAAAAAGACAAAAAAAAATATATTATTAATATTTTTGCTTGATATGATATCATAAATGTGAGAGATTCTAGTTATTAATGATTGAAATAATTTTTATATGCAATCTAGTATATAAGACTAAAAATATTAACCTTTTTATTATTTATTCTTGTAAAAAGTATGCTTAAAGTTATAAAAAGAGAGCACATATGAGATATGATGTGAAAATATGTGTGGAGTATAATGTTGTAACTTTATACTTTAGCTTGTATAGATTTTTAAAAAAACTGGAGTGTGGTAAATGTATTATAGAAGTATTTCAAACTTATTATCCATAAATTTATTGGATAAAGGGGAATGAACTCATGGTAATAAATAAAATTTTATAAGATTCTTATCTTATATATATATATAATGATTTTCATAATGTAGATAAGTGATTGAGATTGTATATTTTGCCCCTTTATGAAATCAGTAAGTACTAAACCTGTCACAATCTTTTATATTTATTTTAGGCATCCACAATGTCCTGTTAGTAAAATGTTATTAAATTGGCATATTAACTCTCCACAAGCTATAATACACTCCATAAAATTATATTTGTTAAATAAATAGTGTAAAGGGGATTTTATAAAAACAAATCCCCAAGTTTTGTAAATGTATAATATCATTGCCAGCATGAAACACTTTTATAATATATATATATATATATATATATATATATATATATATATATATATATATATATATATATATATGCGTTTTCTCAATATATTATTAAATATATATTTCATGTAAATCCTGTTTTGTTGTTGAATTATAATTTTCTAATTAGTAGTTAGAACTATTTCTTTAGCTAATAACTTAGCATTAATAAATATAACTTTCATAAATGTAATTCCTGGGCTACTCTGATCTCAATCATCATCATCAGTCTGATCTTATGCTCCATCACTTTGATTCCGGGCCTGGAATTAAAATAATTGAACTATATCAACAAGATTGTTGTTCATTGGGTCAGAGATTTGAAGAATAGGCAAATAGGTTATAATTCAGGATTGCTCCTGACCTGTGTATCTCGAGCATGATCGGATTCAAGGTACTTTTGCTTAGGATTTAGATATTGTTAAGTGAGCATACTATTTTGACCAGTAAAGTATATATATATACTTGATATTATGATCTCATTTGTTATAAGAAAAAAGAATATATATATATATATTGTACTGGTCAAAATAGTATGCTCACTTAACAATATCCAAATCCTAAGCAAAAGTACCTTGAATCTGATCTTGCTCGAGATACACAGGTCAGGAGCAATCCTGAATTCTAACCTATTTGCCTATTCTTCAAATCTCTGACCCAATGAAAAACAATCTTAATGATATAGTTCAATTATTTTAATTCCAGGCCTGGAATCAAAGTGGTGGAGCATAAGATCAGACTGATGATGATGATCGAGATCAGAGTAGCCCAGGAATTACATTTATGAAAGTGATATTTATTAATGCTAAGTTATTAGCTAAAGAAATAGTTCTAACTACTAATTAGAAAATTATAATTTAACAACAAACCAGAATTTACATGAAATATATATTTAATAATATATTGAGAAAACGAATATATATATATATATATATATATATATATATATATATATATATATATATATATATATATTATTACAAAAGTGTTTCATGCTGGCAATGATATTATACATTTACAAAACTTGGGGATTTGTTTTTATAAAATCCCCTTTACATTATTTATTTAATAAATATAATTTTATGGAGTGTATTATAGCTTGTGGAGAGTTAATATGCCAATTTAATAACATTTTACTAACAGGATATTGTGGATGCCTAAAATAAATATAAAAGATTGTGACAGGTTTAGTACTCACTGATTTCATAAAGATGCAAAATATACAATCTCAATCACTTATCTACATTATGAAAATCATTATATATATATATACACACACACTTCTGAAAATCATTATATATATATATACACACACACTTCTATTGGCATTGTTTGGAAAAGATGTCTTTTGAATAAATATACAAGAAACAAACAATGTGCTACATTTATGAAAATACGTGATACAATCATTAATATAAATTGATTTACGTCTATGGAAATCGATAAGTATTTTAAAAGAAAACAGTTTTAAAATCAACAAACTAACTAATTAGAATGTTGGTGCATTTCATGAATGAGTCATTATTTCAAACAGCTAACAAAAGGTCAAACAGGCATAACTCCATTAACTAAAACAATATTGATGCTAGCATGTCATAAAAGAAATATGGATCTTATGGTACTTTGAATGCTTCATCATTTTAAGACATTTGATACTGAATGAAGTGTGATACATCCACCATTTTGATGGGATGGTATTAGACGGAGAGGTTGGTTTGATGGCCCAGAGCACAATCAAAACCCTATAAACATCGCATTCCACATGGAGTAGTGTACCTGATTACAAACGATTTTGAGAACTAAAGCAATAAAGAAATATATATGTGGAAGTATCATAAGAGAAAGGAAAAGTATGCCAGCAGCATTGTACATTTACAATAAACTTTATATACTATATTTGAAAGCCTGTAAATGGTTTGACTCCTGTGCAATTATATATTTGAATAAAGAATCATTCTGAAAATTATACTAGAAAATAACTCTTTAACTAAGACATTAAACTAACAAAATTTTATATTTAATTTTGATTCCCCTATATGTATTAACTGATAGAATTAGCCCATCAGGCAACAACAAGAAAAGGTGAAATAATTATATTAAGGTTCATGATCTTTGAAAACAAAACTTTAAAGACAAATTCAAATAACAAAGTAAAATATGCATCCATAATAAAATATTTTAGAAAAAAAAAAACATAAATAACAGATGTAAATATAAAACCAACCTAGCAAGCCATTTCAATTTTAAATAAACAAAACTTTATCGATAGATTTTAAATGAAGCTCCCACTTCTTTTGAAATTAAACAATTATTTCCTCCCCTTTTCAAACTCACAAGTTTGGTTATTAGCATATTAAAGAAAATCAATTATAGATATATATATTAAACAAAACAAGTTAAATATTAATGGAGCCGCACAAAGCTATATAACAAATTAAGCGTGAAAGGCATTGTGAGAACTACATTATATTAGTAAGAGATTACAGAGAGAGAGAGAGAGAGAGAGAGAGAGAGAGAGAGATTAAAAGCAAAATTAACCAAAGTTGTAAATTAATACTCAAATTAAACTACAAAAAATTTAACTCCATCTTATTGGAAATTACAAAAGAATTTACATATTAAGGCAGCTCTACATTAAAGATTATGTAAGGAAAGCAGCATAGTGGCATTATTAAAAATCAGCAGTTGGAACAGTGATCACCTTGTATGGCTGGCCAGATGGAACATGGCAATTGCAGATGGACAGCTCTCTGAGAAGAGCAGAGAAAAGTGCTTTTTTTCTACTCACAGTTCATAGCACCAAACGTCTGTTGACTTTTTAAACTTTTAAGGTCTTGAAATGCTTCGAAACTAAACTGACTGAAAAGTAACTAAACTTCACTGACTAAAATCTCCTCTGAACTAAACTCTTTTGTTCTATGGCCCTTTTTATACACATTAATCCTACCAAGAATGCAATCTCAGTTGCCCACAGCTATCTCTGTAATCTCTTGATTAAATAAAAAAAACATTTAATTAGTAAAATATTTTTAAAACAGCTAAGGCCTGAAATACAATTTGATATATTTTTAAAGATTTGAAAACAACTAACAAAAGACTTGCTTTTGATTTTACTTAAGATTTATAATTTTAATTAATGAAAAAGATCTGAATCTAGATCAAGATAATTTCAGTATTTTGAGCCTTCCTCATTTTACCTTTTTTTTACATTCCAACACTTTAATTAAAACACACACACACACACACATATATATATATATATAAAGATTTACAATTATATAAAGAAAACATAATTTTCAGCAATAAATATTAATAAAATTATTGTTTCGTTCATATATATATATATATATATATGCATCATGCAAACTACTGTTTCACTTTACTAAATATAAATAATTCTACTTATTTTTCTAATCATTTTGCTTACAGTGTGCAGATGACTGTCATATATATATGGCAAGGTCTGAATTGTAGGCCCCACCTGAGGTTAGTGTAGATGGTGAAGGATTAAGCTCGATGATGATTAAACATGACTGCTTCACTCTTCCCACTTAAAGTGATCATAAAAAAAAATCAATAAAAAAAAAATTACCTTCATTGGAGTCTAATGTAGTTTTGGTGAGAAAAACATCATTAATAAATGAGCATGAAAAAAAAAATGCCTGTTATTTGAATCGGGTTTCTAGGATGGGAAAAAAATATTTCATTTATTTTTTAGCTTTATTGCAACTTATTACTACTTTTTCATTAACTGAAATAATTGGTGTAGGAATTCATAAAGTAGAAGGTCCATTTGCATTTTTTTGTTTATTGTCTTCAACTTTGTTTATCTATGGCTACTTAGGGATTCATAATATGAGAATATCCATTTTCATTTTCCATTGTCTTCAACTTTGTTGATCCATGATTGCTGCTTTTTTAATAATATTTTACTGGATCTGGAGGTACATGAGGTTTTAACTGCCTCACTATGTAAGTCCCTTGTTCTGGGGCTAGAATTCCATAGTCTATTGAGGTTAGGAATTTTGTCATATCATTCACTGTGGAAAGTTGACTACTTAGCATCATTCTTTGTATCCCTGGTGGCATATTATTATGAATGAGAAATATAATGTGGCAGTCTGAATATTTGAATTCAGTTAGTGATTTAAATTTTGCCACTTGGCAAAGGAAAAACTGAGTATGCATTTCCTGGAGGTTTTTCTGATATTTTTCAGTCATCAGAGAATGCAGGATGCCTTCCTGGCACTCTTCATTCCAATAATGTTGCAGTAAAATGGCCTTGTACTCCTCAAATGTGGTCGGCTGCTTTTGCAATGATCACCAACAGTCCTTGGCTGTGGATTTTAAGAAATGGCTAGCTATAGCCACTTGTTCAACATCACTTGCTTGGTGGAAAAAGAACAATTCCTGCAGACTTTCAAGGTGTTCTAATGGATTCTCCCCAGGTTCACCCTTAAAAATCTGTGATTGTACAAAGTATGATAAAGATGATGATGATCCTTGGCTATGGGCTACAGGTTCTGCTTGCTTAATTCTTTTACTGGTAACTATTTGTGGTGATTCTGCATTTATTTTATTTTTGTCATTATGGTAATCTAGTTCCTGGTCTGACTTTGGGTCTCTCATGGTTTGTGGTAATTTGATCTCTGTCTCTACATTTACTACAGGTTTCATGCTTCTTTTGAGCTGACTTACTTCTTGTTTCAGATCTTATATGACTTCTATTTTTTTCATATTGGATTATGGCCATCCTTTCTTTCCAGTATCTTCGGTCTTCTCTCATTTCTTGTATGAAATCAATCATTTCTACAGACCTGGCTTCATGAGGCTTTCTCTCCTGGTGGGCATCTTGTTGCCATTCCTTCTATGTAGTATCTTGTATCTCATTCACAACTGTCATATCCTTCATTACTGTGTTTGCCAATATTGTTTCTACACAGACTACCTTGTCTTTGGTTACATCAATAGTCTCCCTTTGCTTGGAGACAAATTTGTCTTTGAAACCACCTGCTTGAATGTCCAATGTAGTACTAATCTTATCAATATTTGATTTTTGGTTTCCTTTTAATTCATCAAGATCTTTTCTAAACTGTTTCATGATTTCCAGACTCCTTATTTGAAATTCTGCATTTTTTCTTCTTGTTCTCTATTTTGTCTCATTATTTGTTTCATGAGTTGAAAGATCTGACCATTAAAGTTGGTATCGGATGCTTCACACTTTTCATATTTGTATAATAACTTGTATGGTTAAAATTTATTTCTGGGCTATCCAGATCCAATGAGTCAGACATGCTGGATGCTGGTCAGTCATCTGGTCTTTCTTCTATTCCAACTCCCTCTCCTGAGCTTTCTTCACCAGTTACCTTTTTTTGGCTTAATGCATTGTCACTTATAATTGTTTGTGAAATAAGGCTTTTTTTCTTCTTCTTTTATTTTATGCAGGATATACACCTCTCTCCATCCTCTCTTCAACTGTCTCCATTCTGCTGTTTTTTGTTGCTGCAGACTGCTGCTTATAACTGAAAAAAATATTTGATCATAACGTGTATGCATATGATCTATTGGAATTCAAATGCCTTGCTGCTTGATTTTTGGTTGCTTTTCTGAATCTATAATAGACTTACAAAAAAAAATGATTAGTGATTTGTTTCAACAATATCATTTATATATTTGTTTATGACAGTACATGGCAAAACAGTGGAAAAATATAACTCTCTCTTAATCCCTAACATTCTGGTTTGAATTCATTTTGATAGCTTATTTTTTATTTTATCTGTTGGCACATTTATATAAAGGTGCCAGCCAACAGTATATAAAAAATATTCCAAACACTTTCATCTGGGCTACTCAACTAGTAAATATAAATAATGTATTTGTTACACATTATTAACTCTATTACATATATAATGTACAGAAAATAAATTAAACATGAAGTGCACCTAGTTACAATTTCAAGGTTTCTAACTTATGGCTGAAGTACATGGGTTTTATTTGCAAAACATTTTTATTTTTGTGTATATAACATAAGAAACACATTTTATATATTTATAAAAGCAGATACAAAAAAAATCACTTATGGGTGAAATACATGGGTTTTACTTGCAAAACATTTTTATTTTTGCATATATGACATAGGAAACACATTTTATATGTTTATAAAAACAGATGCAGAAAAAAAAATCACTTATGGTTGTAACACATGGGTATCACAATTCTTTTCCTTTTTAAAAACAAGATTTTTACATTTGTAGAAATAAACATGGAAAAACAATATTTTTCTATAGTTGCAAAACCAGATACAAAAAAAAAAAATTACATTTACGGTTGCAATGGATGGACATTGGTTTTAATCCAAAATTTTCACATTTTATATATATAACATCAGAAAAAAAACTCGGGTAGGCAAGAAATATACATATATATCATGAATGGTCTCTTCAGGTTCAGAGAGTGGAATTATTAACAAGGCCCCATGATTGTGCATACAAACCTGGGGAAAAAAGTCCACTATACGGTCAAAACAGTATGCTCACTTAACAAGATTCAAATTCTAAGCAATATATATCTATATCCTTTTGATAGTAATAATAGAAATAAATTATTTGTTGTGTAAAATGATTATAGATATGGTTAGAAAAATATTTCATGGAAAGATTATAAAATATTGTTAGTCTAGAATTAGTAGAATAATAGATGCCAAATACACAATCGATAAAGATGAGTTAAAATTCCAGGCTAGGATATTATGCTGAAAAACTGATGAATAGTTAAGTGTGAGTTACCTTTGTGATGCCCATATAGTTATTAGAAAAAGATGGGACAGTTTTCTGCCAAGAAATGAAGGTCATACATAATGTTATTAGAAAAAGATGGGACAGTTTTCTGCCAAGAAATGAAGGTCATACATAATGTAAGTGCTTAAGGAAGAAGCCAGGATAAAATGGGAGTAAAGTCATTAAAAATGATTGCCTGCTAAAATATGACACCAAATATTTTTAAAAACCTCATTTTTTTATTAGAAAATAATATTTAATAACATCAGTTTCTTATCTGAAAGATTTTAAGGTAAATAATAATTTAGGAGACATCAAAGTTGGATTAAGGGTTTGAAAAATTTATATAATTTTTTCTAAGTCTTGACAGATTTGTTTGAAGGTAAAACCATATACAGAACAAATATATTTGTATAAAATTCACTAGATGACTAAAAATAACTGAGATCAAAGACCAATATAAAAGATAAGAGAGAGAGAGAGAGAATGAAGGCATAAATTAAAATGCTTTATATGGAAAAGTGTTTTTAGTTTTATTATCCAGTTTAGTTACATTATAGACAGTGATGGGTCATGTGAAAGTCTGTGTTCATATACCCTATATATTACATATATAGACACAGGTACATAATAAGCCTGTGTTTCTGTTATTATAGACATTGTTTTATATTTTTTATTACCACAGCAGCAATAATTTTGTTAAATTATCATTTAATATTTTGTGACAAATTTGGAATATGAAATATAATTTAAAGGACACAATTTTTTTATAATATTGAAAATTATAAAATATCAGGTAGTAAGAAAAAAGGACTGTTCCAAAATTCTGAATCTACTATACACCTGATCTACATTTTCTAATTGACCCTTCACTCCAACCTATTGTTTCCTCAGATCACTTGATCTTATCCCTTAAACTATGTCTAAATCTTAACTCATGCACTATTCCTAGGATTAATGCAACCACCAAAATTCTTCTCCTCATTGCTGAAAGCTATCCTCTCTGAAGCACATATATATTTCCATAAGATTCAAAAACTTTTCACTGCACTGGTGGATGCTTGGATTTCCTTCACTCAAATTTTTAATGTTTCTCATTTCAAATTATATCTCCCTATGATAAAAGCCCATCAGCACTCCTAATGGAACTCAGATCATTAAATAACAACCTAAAAATTTTATCCTTAATAGGGCCTATATAAAATCCATCATTAATCTGAAATCCCAATATAAAAGCAAACAGTCAATTATGACAGAGCATCTCTCTACCAAAAAATCAAAAATGTACTTGTCATTGCCACAATTGGTCCAGATGCTATGTTAGAGAAGCCCTGGGCAATAGAGACAAGAAATCCACTCTGTCATCTTAAGGTGGGAGGTAAGATTTATTCAGGATCAAACATGCTTCTCAAGATCTTTACATACTTCAGGCATAAGTTCTCCACTCCCTCACCTGAACCGTGTCAAGACTCAACAATGGATTCACCAACTACAGATCTTGGCATTATAGAGGGAGATATTCTTTCCAAGTTAACTTTGATGCCTGAAAGCAATCATCCAGGGCTTCATTCAATTCCTAGATTCCTCCTGTTACATTTGTCCAATTTCATTAAACTAATCATATACAACTTAATTAATTATATTTCTTCCAATTCCAAGACATCAATGGGCTTTATCCCATAGTGATGGTGCCATTTCTCAAGCACAATATATTTCCATCCCCACTGGATAATTTTGACCAATCTCTATGATGCCTCTGATTGTCAAAGTCATTGAATTAATAATCAATGACAAAATTCATATCAAAATACTCTCCCATGTTTCACAATAACAATTTGAAAAAAGGGCAATTTAACTGTGGATGCATTCTCCAGGCAATCAAGCAGGTTGAAGTTCAGTTTGACATCTTCACTGCCTTTAATTTTTTTCCAAATCAATAACATTTTAACCTGCATGGTGAGCATGACATTTTTTACTGGAATCATTAATATCATTAAGAATCTCCTATACAATTATGAAGTGTACAGCTCACTGAATGGAAAACTTTCTCCTCACTTTACCACATCCTCCATCCCACACAGTACTTCTCACAGTGCCGTGTTTTTCATCACCTATATCAATACATTGTTCCTTCAAATTGAAAGATCTCTTCCTGGCATTCATATCACAGCATTAATTACATCAATTCTCCACATTACTTACATTAAAGACTTGGCCATTTTTCTTCCATCAAAAAAGCTAATTACCAGGCTTCTATCAGTGCTTGAGGAGTTTTCTGATCAATCTGGCCTCTAACTTAATATGTCAAATCATCTGCCTGCAATTATTTTCTGGAAAGATCATTCCAGGCCCATTTACAGCAAAGCTGCAGAAGTTCTTAAGCTTTCCTATATTTGAATCGACTATGGCCACCTGGAGGTCTGTACAAGATAAGCTACTTCAATCTACATAAAAAATTACATCCTCCCTTTCCAAAGTATATATGTCTCTGTTTTCCAAGTCCTCCCTCACCAATATGCTAATATTCCCTAAAATGTACTATTTCATCCCAGTGATCATTTTCACTAAAGCCTTCATCATGAAGGTATATAAACTGTGCACTAATATGATTTAAGGGGGGTGCAACTATTACCTAAAGAAGCCTGTGAAACACACAAAGATCAAGGGGTTGTCTCTACACTCTATAAATACCTTTATATTTCAATGCTTCTACAACACTATCTACAGATTGTTCCGGCAGTATCGAAACTCTTCATTCTTTAGAGATATATTTTCCACAGACAAGCCTCCCCCTGTTAGCATTGGCTGGTTTGCAACCCTCATATTCCATACCTTTAAGTTTATTTCTATTCCTAATAAGACATCATATACAAAAACGAGTTTCTGAGAAGTGTGTTATATACTGATGTTTCCACAGGATCAACCTTCTGCAGCTCAACAACCATCTGCTAATCAAGAAATTTAAGTAATAATTCCTTGAGCCTAAATTTTTTGACTTCCTGTTGAAAATTAACATCTTGCCTACTAATCATTTTTTAGTATACCACCAAGATTATTCAAGCATTGATTTTATTTGCTCCCTATGAATCAAAGAGAAAGAAACTTCATTACATCTCCTATGCAACTGCCTTTCTTTCAAAGCCTGCAGAGGATTTATAGCTTCAATGCTAAAAACAAAATGCCTACATTATCAACAGTTATTGACAACATACTACATAAATCCATACCAGAAATACATTAATCAGTGTTCATATTATTTTTGCTATGGTTCTCCTGTTGCTGGTTCATCTTTAATCATGTCCTGGATTATCTGATTGATTTATAAATAAAATATATATATAAAATTTATAAGAGAAACCAGAACTTTGTCCTCCCCTACATCTTTGACGCCACATGGAAGTTGATTGTTATACCTCTCTAAGGCTAATTCCTTTTATATCCATATAAAAACTGCCTCTACTGGAAACTGGTTGTAAGTGCATCCATTTGGATTGACTATTAATTGCACTCATTCTCAAGTGTACCTATGTAATGCTGTGAATTTTTCATAGACAAAACTTTGATGTTATCTTTGTATATTATGGGTCATGCAAGCTTAATCATCTATTTTCAAGATATCAAACCCTGGACCCTTCCCATTGCTCATATGGATCACTATAGTCATCTGATGTTATATAATGCAGGATATGCCTTCAATTAACCTTTTTACCTCTTTGAATACCATTTAATGTATCTTATTTTCAATCTTATCATATGAGTTGTAACCAAATTACAGAATAAAATTTCTTATATTTTATAAAAAAAGAAAAGAAAGAAAACTGAGAAGACAACCACCAGATGACACATGAATGATGCAACTATATCAGATTAGTATGGAAACATTCATGATGATAAAAAATAATAAACTTATAATTAAAAAAAAACTACATACTAACTATGTGAAAAGTTGATTGTATATAATAACAATTATGTTTGTAAAAATGTAGCTAATTTATTGTAAATGTGTAAAGATTTCAATGTTTAATTTTATTATTAGTAAATTATTTCATTTAACATGCATAGATATTTACTGTTTATTATTGTTGTTGTAATAAATGAATACTTTCATGTAAACTTTGTAGTGGTCATTTCATTGTGTTTGAGAGTCATTTCTATCACAAGGTCTTATCAATAAACCACATTATCCACTTAGAATTATACATATCATAATTCAAGTACATGCCTTATTTGAAGAGTTATGTTTAATAATTGATAATTAACTTTATCATCAATTGCTTTTAAATTATAACTATATTGAAGCCAATTTATGGTACTTTATATTTTATTGGATATAAAAGAATCTGGAAGTGTCAGGTGAAAAATACTATTAAGTATTCCAAAATGGAGAGCATATAATAAAAATCAGTAATATGTTTGAGAGCCACATTCTAAGTTTGCAAATTATATGTTCTATCATACATTTAAAATATTATCATATTTGAATAGTACAAAATATATTTTAAAGTTTGTAATTCCAAAGGATCTACAGTGGGTGAATGATAAGTAATTGAGAAGAGTGTTTAATTAAGTTAGCCTTTGTAAATAATAATTATGTAATAATGCTCTAGATTATGATAAAATAAGTATTCTGTAGGAATTGTGAATAAGATAGGTAGAAAAAGAAATTTTTGGAAAATAAATTGCAATATTTAAATGAAGGCAATGAGTAAAAAGTGAGTATTAATTTCCGTATCTCACTGTTATTATTATAGATGGATGAGCTATTCCAATAGGAGGTTAATCATGGTTTGTAATAGTGTGTTTTTATTTAAATGGCTGGATCCAGTAAAATCCACCTTGTGATTCAATTACTTAATTAGCAATCTAATGGTTAGATTATATTTTTGAATAGTATAATTATGAGTGCCAAGACAGCAATAGGATAGCATTAATTATATTAAGTCAATGTAATTTTGTTAATGTATTAATTTAAGATTCTTAAATTTTAGAAGGGCATTTAATTCATCATTTAAATGGAATAGTATGTTAGTCATTGCTTGTTGTTGGAATTTTCCTAATAGTTATTATAGAATGGTAGTAAGAGAGTTTTCGCAAGAGCAATGCCATTTTGGAGTATATTTTATATACTTCTCAATGTTAAAACCTCTCTGTTAATAATCTTTCCTGAGGTCTATCTTATCTTTAGATATTCAGCAATTTTCAAGCCCTATAGAGAGTCCTATACTTTATCATTGTGATAGTGTATTGTTTAGTATTGAGCTAGTATAGTGAAGAGTAAAAGAGTAGAAAAGATAGATATGGTCAGAAAAACACAATGGTGAGTTTAATATATATATGACTCATTTCACTCACATGTATATATATTATTTAATTAAAAAATAATAATTTTCTTTTATATATTTAGATTTATGTGTGTATATATCATTATATATAATTTATAAATTGTTAATAAATTAGCAGTTGTAAAGAAAGAAGGTAATAATATTTAATATTGATTTTTTATATTTTCTTATGAAATAAGGTGTTAAATTATTTAACATTAATTTTTGTTAAAATAAAGCAGATCCAAAAGAAAGTGTAAAACAAGGTGATCAAGATTAGTAGATTAGGATATAAAAAATAAATGTACACATACAGAAGAGTGTGAAAGAATGAGAATGTCTGTATAAACACCAAAACACTTTTACACTTATTTCTAGTGACTATACATTGCCAGCTTTATTGTTTGTGTTATCTGTATCAGATTGTTTTTAGAAAAGAGGTGATTTGATGAGACATAGTGTGATTATTAATTTTCTTGTAAAATTGTGATAAAACACCAGCTTGTCAAAATCTGATCTTTGATCTATATCTCAAGATAAGATTTCCAGGTGGTTCTTTTCTTTGATCAAAGATTCCTAATAAAAATGAGTGAAACAATATTTAGAGGCAGTCAGTTTTTTTATGTTATGAGAAAAAGATGTAATGATCAGGTTTTTTTAGCATTATTATTAAACAGAGATGTAATGCTTGAGTTCATGAAAACCAAAGGAAATGGACAGTTTGCATATTTTTTCAAAAGAGAATGAGTGATTGATTTTTTTTGACTCTTTCAAAATTGAGGAAGAAAAAAATGATTCTTGGTTTTAAAGTCAGTATAGGCGAAGATGTGCATATATATATAAGTAATTCCCAGCAGTATTAAGAAAGAGAAAGGAAAAAAATTGAAATTCTTGGAAGAAGTTATTGACAATTCTATAAAATAATATTAATATATTTTGCTGTGTATAATACAATGAATTTGCATTGCTAAAAACATTGTTTCTGCTTCATGGACTCTTACAGAATGGGTTAGCTCACTGATCTATCTGTGGACTCATATACCAGTCCATAGTAATCAAAAGAATGGACAAATTTAAAACCAGCCAAAGATGTCATCTCATTATCATCTTTAACAAGAGCCAAGAAAAAAAGAAAGATGAATAAAAGCCGTATATAGCCAGGTTTGACGCTATGAATCAATTTTTTGTTAACGTTTTCCTCAGTCATCTAAAAAAATTTGAAGCAAGCCAGTCAAAAAATTCAGCGTTATCAAAAGTATCAGCAATAAATAATTTTAAAATTGTGGAAATAAGCAAGTCAATTAATTCATGTTTATCTTAAAAGTATCAGCAAGAACGTTTTTTTTTAAATGGAGCAAATCAACTTAATGAAACTATACGTTAGACAAGCAGTCTGAAAATTCAAACTTGGGACATTTATAAGAAGTAAAAATAATCGGGTAACTATGAACTTTCATTAACAGATATTTTATTATTACCTATTAAAAAGTAAACCTTAATTTATTGGTCAAGGCATTTTTTCTTTTGAGACAGAAACATTAAAAGCTTGTTTATTGATAGTTATTCTCATTATCACATAACATAACACAAACACAGTTTAAATCTTTAAACTTAAATTTTCATTATTTTTGTTATTATTGTATTTTTTACATAATGTGATATTGAAATGTTTTTTTTTTATTGTTCTTCATTTATTATGATAATGAGCAACCTATAAATATATGCATCTGTAATGTTTTTTTTTATTTATCTTGTTGCATATTAAAATTGATATAATGTATTTTATTTTCTTTGGCTTAAGGTTGCAAGAATACTTTTTTATATATGTGATTTATGTATTAATCTCTAATATAAGGGAACACATTTTAAAGATATATGTTGACATATCACAGGGTGTGTGTCCATATGTAAATGCTTATACAAACACATCAAAAAATATGTTATACATAATTAGTTTAAATATGGTAAATTATAAAGCAGGGATTCATATTTGAATGGAAGTGAAATAAAACACACAAGTTACATATGAAATTTATTTTTAAGATATAATAAATTAAGAAAGTCTTAAGTAAGCATTCAATGAAATAGTTTTTTTAAAATGTCATTTTAAGCCAGCTTATTTTAAAATATCCAAAATGACAAACTTGTATATTAAATTTATTTGGTTATACGTATATAAATTCTTGTATTAATTCTGTATTTAATCAATGTAATAATAAACCATTTATCTAATTAGTAAATTTGATTTAAAAAATAAAAATAAAGAAGAATAGTATTAATAAAATATAATTATATATCTTAATTGGTTTCCGAGTTATTATTAAAAATATTATGTTTTTCTTGTCTTGATTCTATTGTTTTAAATGATCATCATCATCATTTGCAGATATTAAGAATCATCAGCACTCACAAATATTAAGCAATCACTCACAAAATGTTAAGTAAACTAGAATGTTGATTTACATTTAGGTATTTAAGGATTATACTCAATAAAAACCAAGTTTTAATAATTATAGGTGTATAATAGAAGGCTAAAATTATGTTGTGCTCAGGAGTTTTGATCATCCTCATCAAAGATGGAAATCATATTATTGATTAAAACACCATTTAAACATAGTAACATACATGAGTTATGGTCACCATCCTCATTAAATAAATTATAATTGTTAAATCTAATATTTAACATATCATGTGGGGAGATGCATGATGTCTAGTCATCATCACTACTATTATTGAATCCAAGTTTTAACTATAAAAGTATTTTAGTAAATAAACATAAACTTATATAAATGCTAGTAAATGTAATATTTAAATCCCATTTTGACATGGGATGATTTTAAAAAAGTGCTTATGAGTTTATAAAGATAAATTTATTGTTGTGAGTTCATTATAAAGCCATGGCTGGTATCATCATCACTATTATTATTATTATTATTATTATTATTATTATTATTATTATTATTATTATTATTATTATTATTATTATTATTATCATATTATTATTATCATCATCATTATCATCTTTATATTATGATAAATAATTAAATTAGGTAACTAGTTTTATGGCCATCCACTTAAGTAGTGGTCTTCACTATATTTATTTGGAATCCATTAATAAGAGTATTTTTTCTTTGCATCTGTTCATCAATATACTTAAAATGAGCTAGTAATATCTAGAAGAGTCTTGAATATATAAAATTTTGTGATATGATGATCTTATAATTTTATTGATAAGGATAGAATATAAGAATGTCATTTTTTGTTCATTAGTCATCCAAGTCATGTGTAGTAAAAATGTACCAAATGAGTTTGAACTCAGTACACTATAAACAGATATTTATCTAGATTTAAAACAATCAAATGGTGCTCGTGGCAAAACACATGTACGTAGCTAAACTGAATAAAGAGTGACTTAATTCCTTTCCAACTTCATAATATTAACTTTATATGATATTTTTTTTTATAAGTTGTTAATAACAGCACCATCATGTGCATGGAACCATGAATGGTCATATATACATGGAAAGAGGATGAAAAGTATTCTCGGTTAAAAGAACCTATTATTGGAGTTAAGCATAAAGCACTCCAGGGGATCTCACAGTGGGTAATTTTATTCAGTTACTATATTTAATATTATTTTATTTGATGACAATGGCCAGTATGTTTTATTGTTCAAATGACTTTCCAACATCTAAATATTTTAAATCTTTAATGATGACAGTTTAATTTTCATTTGGTTATTTTATATGGAAAAATGAAATTATTTATTTATTTCATTATTAGTGTGACAGAATTAATGTTTAAGTTAGTTGCAATTGGGCTATAATGTTGTATTTAATTAATTAGAAATAGACACCCAAATAGAGCATGATGTGCATATATTCTTATTTATATGTTAGCATCATCCTTATTTAATTATAAAGTGTATTTTAGCTAATACAGTTAATTCATTTCTCATTTAATTTACTCGGTTACAAATGATGAACCACTGGAGCATATCATATGTGCTGTTTAGTGTTCAGTTATTGAATTATCACAACTATCATTTTATCACTCATCTATATATTAAACGGTTACCAAATAGCAGCCTTTTTCATCATTACATTATTTGTATGCTGTTACAATTTTTTCTTACTATGACAAATGGTTAGATTATAAGTATATCATAATAAATAATAATCTCTATTCGTCTATTTATTATTATCTGTTACAGATGGCGTGCCAACTAGGGCTTGAAATAAGCCAAATGAGAGCTTGAAATATACCACATACCTGAGAGATGTGTAGTATATAATGATGACAGATGTATAGTTTTAAAAAAAAAGAAAAAAAAATTGTGTGTAATTTTTTTTTATTATTATACACAAATATTTTGGCCTTATGTTTAGATGATGATGATTACTATTGTTGTTATTGCATTGTTGATGATGATAAATAAATACAGCCATTATACAGCTTAATTTCAATTTTAAAATATAAAGATATCACAACTTATAATAAGTATTAAAGTTAATAGCACTGTTTTTTAAACATTTGCTTATCAGTGAAATATAGCATTGCTGCTAGATAAGCATAGAAATATTAATAGCCTTGAATTGTAGAATAATAATTTTGTTCATATTTGAGAAGAATGTGTTATAGAAAATCTATGATTTTGAAGGTTGGATTGGATAATTGATTGTGGGAGTTTGGTTGATTGTATTACAGTTTTGATGATGGATGGAGCATTTTTGTCATTGCCTTGATGATTGATGTATTCATGCCTCTGGTGATTGATTTTTCTCATTCACTCATCCAACCCAAATTATAATATGTTATTATTTATCATGAAGCAATTAACAGTAGGCCTGCCATGATTTCGCCTCTAAGACTCCAGAGAGAGCAAGGCATAGTTTTTTCTGATACATAATATTTCACCTCTAAGACTCCAGAGAGAGCAACATATATATATATAATAGTTGCCTCTAAGACATTAAAGAAAAGCAAGGCAATATTTGATGAATTAAAGCCCCTAAGACTTGGGAGTAAGGAGGGCAATGCAACTGTGTTTGCAATAAACTATTATGAGTTGTAGTAGCTAAGAGTGACTGAATTGGGGTAATCATCTGAGTGTTCATGGAACAGTGTATGCTTTAAGTGCAGTGATTGAATTCTTTTATCTATGTCATTATTGTGAATTGCTAATTATTCTTTTGGCTGACAGTATCTGTCAGATCTCTGGAAGGATAGATGAGTATATATATATATATATATATATATATATATATATATATATATATATATATATATATATATATATATATATATATATATATAACTTGGGATGTGAACTCTATTATAAATATAAGCACATATGTTATATAAGTAATTTTTTTGGTTAGTGTATTAAAATAGGGCATAGAGAGAGTTAAGTTTTATGAAAGCATTAAAAACTAGATTAATGATGGCATAAAAAGGGCACACTTATACAGAGATAGCTTATTCTTAAACAAATGTTTTAAATAGGGGCTATGACCTTTTATTTTGTTAATCAGATATAGGTAAAAATGAGTGATGATGGAGGTTAACTTAATTAAAGGCACTTAAGATATGCATAGATGGATGAGGAGAATTATGGCTGAGGAAGAGTGGTTGGGAATTTTAAAGTATATGGGTGGATAGATAAAGGTGTTTAGCTGTTTATTCTTAAACAAATGTTTTAAATAGGGCCTATGACTTCATATTTTGTTATCAGATATAGGTAAAAATGAGTGGTGATGGAGGTTACTTTAATTAAAGGCACTTAAGATATGGATAGATAGATGAGGAGAATTATGGCTGAGGAAGAGTGGTTGGTTTAAAGTATATGGGTGGATAGATAAAGGTGTTTAGCTCTGGATGTATAGGAAATCAGGGAGCAGACCAGAATAAAGCAGAACAGAAATAAGTAATATAAATATTTTATAAGTTTATAAATACATATAGAAAAAAAGAGTAATATGGAAGAAGATAAAGAATTGTTCATGGAAGGAAAAGAGGATGTAGAAAAGAAAGGCCTTCAAGAGTGTTTGCATGTTATGATGAGTAAAATAGATCAGCAATCACAAGTGATAAATCTAATAAATCAGAAAATAGATCAACAATCTCAAATATTTGATAGCAAAATAGATCAACAATCTAAAAAAATAGAGAATATTGAAATAGAGTTCAAAAATAAATAGCAAGAGTTGAATGACAGATGTGACATAAGATATAAGGAACATGCTGATATATTTACAATAAGTCAAGAAAGTTGAGAGAAAAGTTTTATTTTTGTTTAGAAAGAGTTAGTAGCTGTACAAGAAGGATATCAGAAAATGGTCAACAAAAATGAAAGCCTTAAAATAGCTCAGAATAATTTCAAAGAAAGTGTAAGCAGTGAGATTAATACTTTAAAATTAGAGGTAGCTGCTGTACAAAAACAGTTAAAAGTAGAATATAAAGATCTGGGAAAAAAGCAGGGTAAATCAGATCATGAGATAAAAAAGTCAAGAAAGAAGCATAGAGTATAAGTGAGCAAATGGCAGGGACCACAAGAGAAGAGATAGAAGGTTTAAAACAAAGTGTTATAGAATTGGAAGTCAATAGCCAGAAGGATCAATTTGACTTTAATGAAAAGCTGGAATATCAGCAGAGAATGGTAGTGGAGGAAGTGAAAAAATACCTGCATTGTCAGCAAAAAGACCTAAACCATCAATTATTAATAATGATGGAAGACAAACTTTCTGAATGTGAAGGCAACCTTAAGTAGTGGGTCATGTAGAATACCACAAAGTTTAGGCCAGAAATATATGTAAATAATCCTATAGGTATAGAGACTGGGCAGATATTAGCAAAGGGTCCCAGAAGGCCAGAGGAAGAGGAAGATAGTATGATAAATGAGGGAAGATGTAGCCATATAACTAAATATATTCAAGTAAAGGGTTTTAGAGGTGAATATGGGGAAAATCCCATAGGATATTTGAATGGTCTTGATGTACTGTTTTCTTTGAGTTGACTAAAATGACCGAGAAAAATTAGCAGTCATGAGAAACCACATTCATGCCTCAGCAAAAAGTTGGTGGTGTGCATTCTTTTATAGACCCAAAACATATGTGGACTTTAAGAGTATGATACTTCAGACATTCTGGAGTGAAGAGAAACAGGATAGTCTGAAGTACAAAGTAGCCAGCATAATATACCCCTAGAAAAAAAACTTATACTCAGTTCTTCCACATTCAGGCTGCTACTTTAAAAATGCTTACTCCCTGTCCATTATCTGAGCCCCAAATCATTAGGATAACCAGAAAGAACTTCCCTAAACATGTAGAACAAGCCTTAATAGCTGCTGATGTATACTCCCTAGAGAGAGTGGCAGACATGTTAAATGCATTGGGGGCCACATAATGTATGGCTGAATGTTATCCTAGAAGGAAGGAGAACTATAATTATAAAGTCTCCAGTATGAGAGTTGGATACAACCAGTTAAGCTGACACTTTCCAACAAAACCCAGTAAACCACACATAGGTAAGCCTGGGAATAATTCCCATCAGCAAAGGCAAAGTAGACCCATAATTAATAGAAATAGGAGTGTAGTAGCCAGTTGCTCAGGAATTAGTAATAAAGTTCCACATAAGGTGCCACAAAAGTCCATAAAGGTAATGTCAAAGGCTAGTCCAACAATCTAAAATGGGCCTCGATGGAATGTTCCCTACTGCAGGAGCCCATTGCTAACTTGGGGAACAAGGACAATATTTTAACATTCAATTTAGGTTGGGACACAGGTGATGATCTGGACAGTGAACCTTTGCCAGCATGTTATAATTTAGGTGGCTGTCCAGAGATCAAACTGGTCATTTTAGGAATAGAAACCAAGGCATTGGTGGACATGGAGCCAGGTGTCAACAATATCTGAGGCACTGTAACATAAAATTCTAAGAGAGGATGAGGAAATTCCCTAATTTCATATGAAGCAAACTGCTATTATATTAGCTAATGGCAAAAAGGCCATGCTATTTACCCAGAAAATTGGGCTTACCCTACAAATATTATCTCACTCATATGAACATCCCTTCTTGATCATGCAAGGCCTTATATATGAGGTTATATTAGGATGAGATTTTTTAAATAGGCATGAGAGTGTGATCAATTTTATAACAAACACATAAGATGTCAGAGTGGAGATGATGTCCTGGAAGGAGTAGTACCATTTTATCAAGCCAGCATTGCTACTATCCAAGAGACCTCCACTCAGCAGGATGTGAGACATAAGTTAAAAGGAATTGAGGGAATAGACCCTGATTTAGGAGGGAAAATGTTTAACCTTCTTTGTAAATTTATGGAAGTGTTTTCCAGAAAGCGTGGCATTATTAAGGAGTATGTGCAAAGGATTCGATTAACGAATTCAGAACTGTATCAATGTAAAATATACCCCATCCCCTACCAATACAGGGCTGAAGTCAATGCCCAAGTTAGAAAAATGGTGGAATGGAATGTCATAAAAATGTCCATCTGCATATAACAACCCTTTGGTTATTGTCCAAAAGAAGGATAGCACTTTCAGAATATGCTTAGATGCAAGGTTCTTAAACCGATTAACCATCCCAGAAATGGATGTCCCTCCCACTATACAAGAGTTGCTAATCAGATTCAGAGGTAAAACTATTTTCAGTAGCTTTGATCTGACTGCCAGTTATTGGCAAATCGACTTGCACCCAGGGGATCAAAAGTATACTGCATTTAGACATGAGGGTCATTCATATGTGTTTGAAAGGATGCCCTTTGGTCTTATAAATAGACACACAGGCTTGATCCGATGCCTAGATAGAGTACTATCAGAAGAAGTTGAAAATGTCATCACAACATATGTTGATGATATAGTGATTGCAATGCGGCAGAACATCTCCAACATCTAAATACCTTTTTAACTGAATGTAAGGAGAAAATATAAAAATTAATCTAGCCAAGAGCATGATTGCTGTACAAGAAATACCATTTCTAGGACATCTGGTGGTAGTGGATGAAATAAAACCAAACCCTGATAAAATAAGTGCAATCTGGAACTTTCCACAGCCAGAAAATAAAAAGCAGCTAAGATCCTTCTTTGAAGTCTGCAATTTTTACCATCGCTTTTATAAAAATTTTGCCTATGACACCATTTATCTATCTCAATTACTTAGAAAGGACACTGGATGAAAATGGACAGAATACCATTCCACAGAGATGAGCCTCATCAAAACTAAATTCCTTGAACAAATCATATTAGGATATCCCAATTTTGAAGATACTTTTTATATACAGACTGATACCAATGGATATGGGCTGGGGCTGATCTTATTCCAATTAGATAAAAATCACAGACCACAGGTACTTTGCTTTCTTAGTCATCTTCTGAGAGGGCCTGAATTACATTATACTACAACTGAAAAAGAAGCATTAGTAGTGGTTTGGGCCTTTCAAAAGGTTATGCAGTACCTGATGGGATGCCACATTGTCATAATAACAGATCACAGGAGCCTATAGTTTTTCAATAGGAGCTATCTGAACAATTCCTGCAACAATTCAACTACCAAATTCAGTACTTAATCTTATTTGTAAATTCATGGAAGTGTTTTCCAGAAAGCCTGGCATTATTAAGGGGTATGTGCATCGGATTCGATTAACAAATTCAGAACCATATCAATGTAAAATATACCCCATCCCCTACCAATAAAGGGCTAAAGTCAATGCCCAAGTTAGAAAAATGGTGGAATGCAATGACATAAAAATGTCCATCTGCATATAACATTCCTTTTGTTATTGTCTGAAAGAAGGATAGCACTGTAAGAGTATGCTTAGATGCAAGGTTTTTAAACCAATTAACCATTCCAGAATGGGATGTCCCTCCAACTATACAAGAGTTGCTAATCAGATTCAGAAGTAAAACTATTTTTGAGTACCTTTGATCTGACTGCCAGTTACTGGAAAATCTACTTGCACCCAGAGGATCAAAAGTATACTGCATTTAGACATGAGGGTCTTTCATATGTGTTTGCAAGGATGCCCTTTGGTCTTATAAATAGCAGTGCAGGCTTGATCCAATGCCTAGACAGAGAAGAAGTTAAAAATGTCATCACAACATTTGTTGATGATATAGTCATTGCAATGCAGCAGAACATCTCCAATATCTAAATACCTTTTTAACTGAATGTAAGGAGAAAAATATAGAAAATAATCTAGCCAAGAGCACGATTGTTGTACAAAAAATACCATTTCTAGGACATCTGGTGGGAGTGGATGAAATAAAACCAAACTCTGATAAAATAAGTGCAATCATATGGCTTTTATTCATTTTTCCTTTCTTCTTGGCTCTTGTCAAAGATGATAATGAGATGACTTTTTTGGCTGGTTGTAAATTTGTCTCATTATCATCTTTGACAAGAGCCAGGAAGAAAGGAAAGATGAATAAAAGCCATATATAGCCAGGATGAAGCTATGAATCAAATTTTTGTTAAAGTTTTCCTCAGTCATCTAAAGTGTCTACAATGATGGTTTTTGAAAAAATTAGAAGCAATCCAGTCAATGAATTCAGCGTTATCAAAAGTATCAACAATAAATAATTTTAAAATTGTGAAAATAAGCAAGTCAATACTACCAAATTCAGTACTGTAAAGGCAAAGAAAATGTTGTTGCAGATATTCTCAGTAGGAATCCAGTGAGAATCCAACTACAACATGTAAATCTCGATAAGGCATATAAAGCAGCAATAACCCTTGTTGTTAATGATTCTGTAGAAAAAGAGTTGAGCAATTACCTCAGTTACAAAACCAAGATCCTAAATTACAGACAATATTGGCCTATTTGTCTAAAAAAATTAAAGGTGACACACTCAATAGAATGATAACCAATAAATCCATCTCAGATATTGTATAAAGCAGGATTTATTGCACTACCAGACAGTTGAACATTAGGAAACCTCATGGATAATATACATCCCCACAGGCATCAGGGGAAGGTTAATATGTTATGTTCACTGCTTGTATGGGCATTATGGACTTAGAAAAGTGGAATATGTCATTAGGATACTATTCTACTGGCCCAGTATGTGTGCCTCAATACTACAACGTCTTAAGTATTGTGAAATTTGTTTAAAATCCAAGTATACTAGTCACTCATATGTGGGGATCTTGCAACCCATTATTCCTAAACAACCAAATTATCTATTATCTATTAGCTATAGATTTTTATGGGCCATTGCCATCATATAGGAGATTTAGGTACATCTTGGTTACTTATGACGTCTTCTCGAAGTTTGTTGCTGCAGATCCTGTCTACAAAGCCAATGCATGAAGGGCAATTAAAAATTTAGAATGTTCACAATTTACCTTCATTGGAAAACCAATAACTATTCTAACAGACCATGCTACCTCTTTTATCTCCAAGGAGTGGAACAACTGTTTACAGCACCAAGGAATTAAACATGTCCTAAGTTCCATTTGTAAACCACAATCTAACCCCTGTGAAAGAGTCATGAGAGAGTTGGGTAGATTGCTAAGGGTTTACCTGGAAGGCCATCATAAGAATTGGGTTAAACAATTAGGCAAAGTGGTTGGGTATATTACTATCACCCATAATGAATGCACAAAATTTGGCCCAACTCATTTACATTATGGAAAGTGTGAAGCAAATTTTTTAAAGACTCCCTTGCCAAGCATACAGGAGGAAGAGATAAGTAGAGAGATACTGGTAGAAAGAGCCAGGAACAATATGCAGGGAATGGCTAAAAAAATCGATTGCTGGAGGTTCAAAGAAACCCACTCAATTCATTGTAGGCGATCATGTCCTTGTTAGAACACCTCATGTTAGCGACCCGCAGAAACACAAATTCAAAAAATTTTACATATATGAATGGTCATTCCATATCAAGTAAAGAAAAGGGGAAAATACATTTGTACTGGAATCGGCAGAAGGAGTAAAAGCCACGTATGATGTATGTAGCCTAAAGCCAATGGCACTCCTGACCTAAGCAATTCTTTAAATTTAAAAAAAATTGTTTAGGAGTGAGGATATATTATTTAATTAAAAAAAATATTTTCTTTTATATATATAGATTTATTTGTGTATTTATTATTATACATAATTTATAAATTGTTAATAAATAAGCAGTTGTAAAACTAGAAGGCAATAATATTTAATATTTATTTATTATATTTCTTATTAAATAAGGTGTTAAATTATTTACCATTAATTTTTGTTGAAATAATGCACATCAGAAAGAAAGTGTAAAACAAGGCAATCAAGATTAGTAGATTAGGATATAAAAAAGAAATGTACACATGCAAAAGAGTGTGAAAGAATGAGAACATCTGTATAAACACCAAACACTTTTACACCTATTTCTAGTGACTATAGATTGCCAGCTTTATTGTTTGTGTTATCTGTATCTCAGATTGTTTTTAGAAAAGAGGTTCTTTGATGAGATAAAGCATGATTATTAATTTTTTTGTAAAATCATGATAGAACATCAACTTGTCAAACTCTGATCTTTGATCTATATCTGAAAATAAGATTTCCAGGTGGTCCCTTTCTTTGATCAAAGATTCACAATAGAAATGAGTGAAACAATATTTAGAGGCAGTCAGTTTTTTTTTATGTTATGAGGAAGAGATGTAATGATCAGTTTTTTTTAGCATTATTATTAAACAAAGATGTAATGATTGAGTTCGTGAAAACCAAAGGAAATGGACAGTTTGCATATTTTTTTCAAAAGAAAATGAGTGATTGATTTTTTTTTCACTCTTTAAAAATTGTGGAACAAAAAAATGACTCTTTGTGTTAAAGTCAGTATAGGCAAAGATGTGCATATATATAAGTAATTCCCAGCAGTATTAAGAAAGAGAAAGGAAAAAATTGAATTTCTTGGAAGAAGTTATTTATATTCTATAAAATGATATTAATATATTTTGCTGTGTATAATACAATGAATTTGCATTGCTAAAACCATTGTTTCTGCTTTCTGGAATCTTACAGAATGGATTAGCTCACTGATCTATCCGTGGACTGATATACCAGTCCATAGTAATCAAAAGAATGGACAAATTTAAAATGAGCCAAATATGTCATCTCATTATCATCTTTGACAAGAGCCAAGAAGAAAGGAAAGATGAATAAAAGCCACATATAGCCAGGTTTGAAGCTATGGGTAAAATTTTTGTTAAAGTTTTCCTCAGTCATCTAAAGTGTCTACAATGATGGTTTTTGAAAAAATTGGAAGCAAGCCAGTCAATGAAGTCAGCGTTATCAAAAGTATCAACAATAAATAATTTTAAAATTGTGGAAATAAGCAAGTCAATTAATTCATGTTTATCTTAAAAATATCTGCAAGAACTTTATTTTTTTTTAAATGGAGCAAATCAACTTAATGAAGCTATACATGAGGCAAGCAGTCTGAAAATTCAAACTTGGGACCTTTATAAGAAGTAAAAATAATCAAGTAACTATGAACTTTCATTAACAGATCTTTTATTATTACCTATTAAAAGTAAACATTAATTTATTGGTCAAGGCATTTTTTCTTTTGATACACAAACATTAAAGGCTTGTTTATCAATAGTTATTATCAATATCACGTAAGATAACACAAGCACAGTTTAAATCTTTAAACTTAAATTTTCATTATTTTTTTTATTATTGTATTTTTTTACATATTGTAATAGTGAAATGTTTTTTTTTTTATTGTTCTTCATTTATTATGAAATGAGCAACCTATAAATATATGCATCTATAATGTTTATTTTTTTTTATTTATCTTGTTGCATATTAAAATTGATATAATGTATTTTATTTTCTTTTGCTTAAGATTGCAAACATACTTTTTTATATATGTGATTTATGTATTAATCTCTAATATAAGGGAACACATTTTAAAGATATATGTTGACATATCACAGGGTGTGTGTGCATGTGTAACTGCTTATACAAACACGTCAAAAGAATAGGTTATACATAATTAGTTTAAATATGGTAAACTATAAAGCAGGGATTCATATTTGAATGGAAGTGATATAAAACACACAAGTTACATATGAAATTTATTTTTATGATATAATAAGTTAGGAATGTCTTAAGTAAGCATTCAATGAAATATTTTTTTTAAAAATGTCATTTTAAACCAGCTTATTTTAAAATATCCCAAATGACAAACTTTTATATTAAATTTATTTGGTTATACATATATAAATTCTTATATTAATTCTATATTTAATCAATGTAATAATAAACCATTTATCTAATTAGTAAATTTGATTTAAAAAATAAAAATAAAAAAGAATAATATTAATAAAATATAATTATATATCATAATTGGTTTCCAAATTATTATTAAAAATATTATGTTTTTCTTGTCTTGATTCTATTGTTTTAAATGATCATCGTCATCATTCACAGATATTAAGAATCATCAGCACTCGCAAATATTAAGCAAGCACTCGCAAAATGTTAAGTAAACTAGAATGTTGATTTACCTTTAGGTATTTAAGGATTATGCTTAATAATAACCAAGGTTTAATAATTATAGGTGTATAATAGAAGGCTAAAATTATGTTGTGACCAGGATTTTTGATCATCCTCATCAAAGATGAATATCATATTATTGATTAAAACACCGTTTAAACATAGTAACGTACATGAGTTATGACCACCATCATCATTAAATAAATTATAATCGTTAAATATATCATTTAACATAATTAATATATTTAGTAAATAGTGGTTTATAGAAGGTTGAATATCATGTGGGGAGATGCGTGATGATCAGTCATCATCACTAATATTATTAAATCCTAGTTTTAACTATAAAAGTATTTTAGTAAATAAACATAAACTTATATAAATGCTAGTAAATATAATATTTAAATCCCATTTTGACATGGGATGATTTTAAAAAAGTGCTTATGAGTTTATAAAGATAAATTTATTGTTGTGAGTTCATTTTAAAGCTATGGCTGGTATCATCATCACTATTATCATCATCATCATCATCATTATTATTATCATCATTATCATCTTTATATTATCATAAATAATTAAATTAAGTAACTAGTTTCATGGCCATCCACTTAAGTAGTGGTCTTCACTATGTTTATTTGGAATCCATTAATAAGAGTATTTTTTCTTTGCATCTGTTCATCAATACACTTAAAATGAGCTAGTAATATGTAGAAGAGTCTTGAATATATAAAATTTTGTGATATGGGGATCTTATAATTTTATTGACAAAGATAGAATATAAGAATGTCATTTTTTTGTTCATTAGTCATGTGTAGTAAAAATGTACAGAATGTGTTTGAACTCATTATACTATAAACAGATATTTATCTAGATATAAAACAATCTAGTGGCGTTCGTGGGAAAACACATGTACTTAGCTAAACTGAATAAAGAGTGATTTAATCCCTTTCCAACTTCATAATATTAACTTTATATGATATTTTTTTATAAGTTGTTATATACAGC
The DNA here is from genome assembly GCA_028023455.1 of Epiperipatus broadwayi. Lineage (NCBI taxonomy): Eukaryota > Metazoa > Onychophora > Udeonychophora > Euonychophora > Peripatidae > Epiperipatus > Epiperipatus broadwayi. The sequence continues at coordinate 3,461,807 of JAQFVV010000067.1, read as the reverse complement.
ACCAGCATGTGCATTGGACCATAAATGGTCGTATATACATGGAAAGAGGATGAGAAGGATTCTCGGTAAAATGAACCTATTATTGGAGTTAAGCATAAGGCATTCCAGGGATCTCACAGTGGGTAATTTTATTCAGTTACTATATTTAATATTATTTTATTTGATGACAATGGCCAGTATGTTTTTTTGTTCAAATGTCTTCCCAATATTTAAATATTTTAAATCTTTAATGATGACAGTTACATTTTCATTTGGTTATTTTATATGCAAAAATGAAATAATTTATTTATTTCATTATTAGCATGACAGAATTATTGTTTAGGATAGTTGCAATCCGGCTGTAATGTTATATTTAATTAATAAGAAATAGACACCCAAATAGAGCATGATATGCATATATTCTTATTTATATGTTAGCGTCATCCTTATTTAATTATAAATTGTATTTTAGCTAACACAGTTAATTCATTTCTCATATAATTTACTCGGTTACAAATGATGAATCGCTGGAGCATATCTTATGTCCTGTTTAGTGTTCAGTTATTGAATTATAGCAACCATCATTTTATCACTCATCTATATATTAAATGGTTAACCAATAGCGGCCTTTTTCATCATTACATTATTTTGTATGCTGTTACAAATTTTTCTTACTATGACAAATGGTTAGATTATAAGTATATCGTAATAATTAATAATCTCTATTCGTCTATTTATTATTATCTGTTACAATATATATATATAGATATCGTGTACAGGATATATATATATATATATATATATATATATATATATATATTCTCAACAACACTGTTTCCATTATGACACATGTCTTTGCTTTGTATTTCTGTGACAAATTTGGGTTGATATTTATTCTGATTTTTTGGGAAAATATTTTCACTTTCATTGAGATAAATACAATATGGCAGTTAATATTCTAGAAATATTGAACTTATCTATCCAGTAGAGAAGTGTGTCTTATATTATAATTATATATTTAATCTACAATCAAAACATTGATTTTTATTAGATCAACTTCTATTAATCTTGCTTAGTAAATAATAACTACCAAATTACTAATAATGATTGAAATTGCTATAGCATCCAACCTTAAAAAAATGGTTCTATGCTTGCTTTAAAATGGTTATTCAGATTTGAAACCAAATAAAGGTATTATATGTAAAAAAAAAACTATTTTACTGCAAGATCCTTCATTTATTTTCATATTTTTTATTCATATTTTTATCTAAAAAATATAATAAAATATAAATGTACATCGAAAATTAATTATTTTATTTAAATATTTTTTTGTAATTGATACACTTTTACTAGAGAGTTTTTAAAATCATATGTTTAAATGAAATTTAAATTGTAGGGATTACTAAATATATAGTTTTGTTTTTTTATTAGTAAAGATGTGCTTTTAAATAATATAAAAATGATATAAACACTATAATTAGATATGTTTTCCTAAACAAAGTCATAAATCATCTCATATTTCAATAACTGTTATATACCACAATAAACTCATCTATTTTTATTATTATCTATCATCCAATTGTTCATATATCAATGAATACCTTGTTTGCTTTGTTTCCTATGCCAATTTTCTATTATTATATTTTCTCAATCATTAAAAATACCAAAATAAAATATCATAAAACCTCTCTTTCATTATCTTTATTTTCTATGTCATTCTCTATCTTTACATGTCACCAGTTTATTATAAATACATAAATATAATACAGAGAGCATACCAATAGCTCAAACAAGTTCTTAATTGATAATTGTGGTAAGATAAAATATTTAAAATCTCTATCTGGAACACTCTTATCCCCAGACCAATTGGTTTTAAGCTTTAGGCTCACCTCAGTGAGGAGCTAGAATATTCAGACACTATATCTAAAATATCAACTCAAAACTCAGCATTTATTTCATACATAATATTTAAGCAAAGTTCTTCTATGTCTACCAACATGTTATTAACTCTTCAAAAATTGGAATCTTTAATGACATTTTTAAATTAAAGTAATATAAATCAAAAAAATAAATGCTATTTTTTTCTGAATACTATGTATTCATTGTTGGAATAAATGTGCCAATAAAATGAGTTTTGATACCATTTCGCAAAAAAATATTAAACCCCATTAGTATTTCAAAGATACATCAGTAAGTTGTGTGACTAAAGGACACTAAATTTGGCTTTGTTATAAATTCAATATCCTACATTGTTCTTTTACTAATTGATCCAGTGATGTAAAACAAAACATCTATTGTCTTTATATATGCTTCATCAAACTATTTCTTTCAGGAAAATGTTTCATTAAAAATATCTATATTAATCTTAAACTGTAACAGATTTTTAGCCACCAGTTTTGCCTTGTATTCTAGTTTTGAAATGTTTGTATTGTTTAAAGTTAATGCATTTTATGTAACCTATATATTAAAAAAACTGTTTATACTGTTATCTTTAATATATCACTTTTGTCTTATTACTATTTTACTCCTAATATTATTGTTTATATAGATTGAATCAGTAATTTACCTGGTCTGACAATTCTAGCCAGATTGTATGAGAATTAATTTTAGAGCATATTTTATAAGTCATGTTTACTTTTATGTTAAGCAACTGAATCTGTAATTAAGCCTGCCTAAGAGTAAATCATTTTTCAACTGAAAGTGTTAATAGAAATATAATTTCAATGATACTACCCAAAGTAAGATTCCCATTTAGATTAGACTCTTAAAAAAGTAGCCTTCAATCTATTTTTTTAATTTTTCTTGAATTATAACAAAGAATAAACAAGTGAATTGAATCTGAAATGCAATATACATATTGAAAGAATGGAAATATGGAATACACAATATTTACCACATTTAGTTTAGGGATATGGTTAATGCAACAAGCTCATGATGAGTGAATTTCTATTCATAAACCAGCATTCTATCCTACAAATAAGTATGAGATTCTTTTTGGTCAGGTACTATTAACCTCATATTTGAAAGTCATTCTATTTTTTATTACTTGTGAAACTCATTGGTAACCTGAACCAATACTCAATTTGTAAAATGTTAATTAAAATATTGTTGAAAATTAAAACTTGTCTTTTAAGAATACCGTATTATTATTTTTTCAAATATGGATTTTGACTTTGGATATTTAAAAGAAATCAATTTTTCATTAAGTGAACATCTGTTTAAAATTTTTGTGAAACTATTTCAATCAAAAAATGAATGTTTTTTTAATGTTATCCCATAATTTAGGATTGAATATTGATGGAATCTTCTTGTCAGTTTCGGTTTTAGTCACAAGTACAATGTTTTGTGTATAATGTATTTTATGATTAATTAATTGTTAAATTATAATGGAACATTAATAAATATTTTTTTTGAGAAAGATTAATAGAAATTATTTTTAATTAGAATATTTTTAACAAATTAACTACAATATAACACTAATATTCATGATCATTTTTATCATTCCTACCCTAATATTTTACTAATACAAAAGTATTTATTACAAGTTGATTATAAGTGCTTCCTAATTAGGCTTTAATTAAAATTCAGTTTAAAAATTCACTAAAATATATACATATTCAAACTCACAACAAGTTGCATACACAGTACTATAATAAGAACAATAAATACTTTAGTGTATTATAATAGTAACTTCCAGTTATTATTATTGGTTTAAAGTGTTTTTTATCTCTTATGAAATTATTTATAAATATAAAATTTATTTGATTATTTTATTATGTGTGTGTGTATATATATATATATATATATATATATATATATATATATATATATATATATATATATATATATATATATACATGTGAGCTTTAAATAATACATACCTTAAGTTTTTGAATAAAATGCCAGATTTGAAGCTGAGTAATAAATAATTTAAATATATGTTATTATTAAATCTTAATATCTATTGAACAATTAATATTTGAATTAAGCATGAATTCGTAACAAAACATAAGGAGATCCATTCATTCTCTTGTTATTAAAAGAGAAAAAAAAATCATTTCTCTTTAAAATAACTTTTTCTTTTATAAATATTACTGTTCAACGATTTGAATTTAAATATTAACTTTTCCAAATTAAGATAATCTATGGATTAAAAGTCTGTAAGGAAAATATTTTAATTTTCTATTAAATCTTAAAGGAACAGCAATATAAAAGAAAATAATGTCTGTTTAAGTTTTTTGGAAAACAAGGTATTATAAAACTTCATTATATTTAAAATAATTAAATATATAAAGAATATTCCAATGTGCTTTGAGTGGAACAGCATTATATCGTAAAGGTTTCGAAACCAACCTTGCTTGCTATTTTAAAATATTTTGAAATATTGGATATATAGAATGTCTAATGATAATAGAAAAATGGAGAATAAGAACATCTACATTCGAAGAATATTTACTTTATTTCATATCAATCAAATCATTGGATATTATTAACAGTTTATCAATTAAGGATAAATAAAATCATCACTATATGAATGGATTAATAATATACTTCGTAAAAGATCTTCATTAGGATTAAAAACTATAGACTCAAATATCTACTCTTAACTCTGGATAATAAGTTTTTCTTTCTTTATTTATATATATTATAAGGATGCTTATATTATTTTAATATGCTAATTATTATTATTATCATTAATTTTATTTCAAATTTGGCATCACATCATTATATCTTAATAGGAATATTTATGTTTAATATTAAACATAACTAGAAAGCTTGACATAAGACATAAAAATTAGATGAAGGATATAAAGAATAGTTATTATTTAATAGATATTTTAAATAGGATTATATTGTATTTCCTACATAATATTGTAAACATTTAATGTATTTTATTTATCAAAAATACATATAATATATAAGTTATACAATTGTAAATATTACTTATATATTAGTAATTATGAAACATACAAAGTAGAATGGTAAATAAATTAATAAGTTACATAAATTATTAATTTTTTTATCCAGATATTGTTTTTATATATCTGTTAATTTAAACTATTTTCTTTAATTTTTGAAAATTTATTATAGTATTGAATTTTATCATAGGGTATTAAATAAGAATATTATTTATTAATATTTATAAAATGGTAAAATTCATCCATATTTATTTATTAATATTTTATTTATCTATTATATTGTATTTTTTATTGTTTATTAAATATTGATTTATTAATATGATCTCTTTGTCTAATCATTATTGAATTATATTATATATATATATATATGCTAATATTATAAATATCATATGAATATTAATTATTAGTTAATGCTTATATAAAGGCATATTAAATAATAACTTGTTTTGAAATTATCCCTGAAGAGAGCTAATTGCAAATTCTCCATGAGTTTGAATATCGTGGCATAATGGTGATTGAAAGAGGGATGAGATATGGATGAACTAATCTAAATTATATCAAAATTTATTTAAAAATTATTGAGCTAGCATACTAAAGATAGATATGATCATGGACTTAGTATTTCATCAATTCATTTCTAGCAATCTACCTGAAGACCCAAAATCCGATTGTAGTGAGATGCATATCCTCTTTCTAGGGAATTTAATCATCTCCTTATATTTAGCAAGACCAACTTAGATTTTAAATATAATCCACTCTGTTATATTTGGCAAACCTAACTGTGAAGCTTTAAGTTAATGATTTCCAAGCATTAAATATAATTGATTATGTTATATTTGACGCATCAACTGGGATGATTAAATGCCATTCTGTTATATTTGGTGCTCAACTAAGGCTATCAAATATGCCATCCTGTTATATTTGGCACCCAACATTTTGGGCATTGAACATTTAAGTTCATCACATTTATAAATTATATACTATTACATATTTATTATATTAACTGGGGCTTTGAATCAATGATTCTATATTATTATATATAGTAAAAAAATCATGGATAGATTAATTGAGTATTTTAGTAACAAGTATGTTGTTATGAAGATTCACATGGTGTTTATAATGGCAACATTAAAATATTATTAAAAATGATAATATACATAATATTATTAAGAGAGATCAATATTTAAATAACTAATTATTTAATTGTGTTTCAAATAAGAGTTAAGTGGGATAAAATTTTTATATAGACATAGATGTTTAAAAATATACACATATATCATTAGAACATCATAAGTATATATAAATAGCATGAAGTAGTAAAGAACTTTACAATATAATATTTTTGATAGAAAAATATATAAACTTGTGTAAATTTGAATTAAATTAAAATCTGTTATGCTTCGAAGTGGGAAAATGTTTTCAAATCAAGGTATTGAATGTTCTAGTCAAATGCAAGATGACTTGCAAAGTGAACTAAGTGATGATATTAATATTATAGAACAATCATCATTAGTACAAGCACCTGGCAGTTCTACATCCATAATTGAATACCCTCAACAAACACAGAGTTTAGATCAACTGTTATCTCAAACACAAAATATAATTGATGAAGATTTAAATCAATCATCTAAAATTGAGATTAACCAATCTTTTAATGTTGACACAACAAAGGTTATAGATAATAACACAATTATAATGGAAATGTTTAAAATGTTAATGGATAATAATAAAAAATTAGATGATAATAATAAAAAATTAGATGACTTAAGAAGTGATATGAATAAAAAAATAGACGATAATAGTAAAAAATTAGATAGTTTAAAAATGATTTGAAGGTTGAAATGACAGGAATTGAAAATAAATTATCTACTAAAATGGAACAGCACAATTTGAATGTGGATAATGTTCAAAGAGATAACATAGAAATTAAACAAGCATTAAATGACCTAAAGAATGAAATTAATGAAAATAATTCAAAATGTCAACAGCGGTTTAATGAGTTCCAAAATGACATCATAGAGAGATGAAATGTTTAATGTGATGAAATGTATAAAAATCAATGAATTTTTAAGGCAGAAGTAAAAGAAGAACAAAATAAAATACGGAATCAAATCCAAGAAGATAGACAAACACATACTAAACATAAAAATGAAGTAGAATCCCAGAATAATGTATTAGAGCCTATTGACCATCAACTTAAAACTTTGGAAAATAAAATTAATTCAATAAAAATTAATACAAATATAGATAAAAATGTATTGGAAAAATTAAGGGAAGATACTACTGAAACTTGGAATAGAGTTAACAAAATAAAAGAATTAACTGATAGTAGATTTTTGATTCTTGAAACACAAAATATATATATATATATATATATATATATGTGTTTCAACTATAGATTATATATATATATAAATATATATATATATATATATATATATATATATATATATATATATATATATATAAACACACCAACTATAGAAATGCATTCAGTTGAAAATAATGTAAATACTTGTAGTAGTAATCAAGAACAAAATTTTGGTGAAAATCATTTGGAGGTTATTCAAAAAGATCCATCACAAGTAATTGATTCTTATGATAGATCAAATTTACAGTATCATATAATGCCTGAAGTTGAAAATTATCCTATTAATTTTGCATTAGAAGGGTTAAACTTAAATACTTGTAGAATTAATCATGAAAATCAAACATCAACTTCTCAGTTGAATGTTTTAGAAAAACAAACGGTATATAATCATTCAATACCAAGTAGTACAATTAACCAATTTGTTAGGTTAAAAATATTCAAGGGATCTCATAATGAATCTCCTATAGAACATATTAAAAGCCTCGATCTTTATTTTTCAGTTAACCAAAATCTATTAGAAGGAGAAAAAGTGATCATCGCATACAGTCACTTACAAGGAGATGCATTAATGTGGTGGGAGTCTTTATCACAAACTCAAATTATTAATTAAAAATTTTTGGAATAGGGATAAACAAGAGGCTTTATTGTACCAAATATTCCAGGATAAGTATAAGCAGACACCTGGAGAAACCTTGACCAAATTCTTTCGCCATCAAATAACAAAGTTAAGAACACTTAATACCTATCATTTAAGTGAGGGTGAAATGATTAGAATAATAAAAAGAAATTTACCACTTAAAAAAGAACAATCATTATTGTGTACCAATATAACAAAAATAGGACAAATAGTAGAACTTTTAAATAGTATTGATATGAATCAATCTATATTATCAATTAGATTACCTGATTAAAAAAGGAGGAAGCTTCAATCAATACAATACTTTATAGTAGAAGGAAAAATAATAAAGATACCAATCATTGGAGAGGAAAAACATCTCAAAGGAATATACTTTATGACCCCTCTCCCAAAATACATCGTGATAATTTAAATAAAATAAAAATAACTTATTCTAATTATCCAAAACTGGAATGTAATAAAAATATACCCACAGTTTCACATAAAACAAATTAAAAGGGTACTTGAGGAAATGTTCCTCACCTCAATAAACCAAATACCCAATGAAGAATTTGAATCAAACTTTTACACGAGAAATCACTAACATGATGTGTTCATGAGAAGATAAAACACCAAATTTTGTTTTACAAAGTTGCCCTTTGATAGAGGTTTTGTTTGAGAGCTTGCTGGTTAAGGCATTATTAGATTCTGGTAGTCAAATTTCAGTGATATCAGAAAAATTTTACCAAAAGATTTTAACAATAAATCCTAATATCAAAATTTTACCACTGAAATCTATGCAGGTTACCATGGCTAACAGCAAAAAAGCTAAGTTAATCCAAAAACAAATTTGGGTTGAGATTAAAATTGGCCAAACAACTATCTATCATGTATTTTTAATATTGAATGGTTTAATTCATAATGTTATTTTAGGGGCAGACTTCCTACATTTGAAAACTTGTGTAATTGATTTCTGTAATAAGACAGTTAAAATAAATGATGAAGTCTTGGAGATACATTGCTTCCAAGATATGATCTAATTGAAGTTGATTGTATAACATCTAGCATTCCAGAAGCACTCTTAGAGAGCAAACTCAGAGAATCCAATTTGCTTGGAATCAATGATATATTAAAATTACAATTTATTATAAAAAAAATTAATTCTATTTTTTCTGACATACCAGGAGTGATAAAGGGATTCCAGCAGAAAATTAGATTAATTCATGATCAACCATTTCAATCCAAATCGTATCATATTCCATATCAATATCAGGAAAATACATCTAAGCAAATTAATAAAATGCTGGATTGGGAAATCATTTCCAAATGCTCTTCACTTTACTGTAATTCAGTAGTAACTGTAAAGAAGAAAGATGGGTCGATGAGATTTTGTTTAAATTCTAGACAACTAAACAAAATTACTGTCCCAGACAGAAATATACCACCACCCATACATGAATTATTCATGAAATTTGGAAATAAGAAGGTATTTTCTACTTTCGATTTAACCTCCAGCTATTGGCAGATTGAACTTCATCCAGAAGATCGTCAATATACTGCTTTCCGTTATGAAGGTTTACATACCAATTTAATAGGATGCCCATTGGAATTATAAATATTGGTGCAGGTCTAATTAGGTGTCTGGATAAAACTTTATTTCCTGAGGTAAAACAAATCATAATTATTTATGAGGATGATGTAATTATTGCATCCACCAGAATTGAAGAACACTTTCAACATTTATCTATATTTTTAAAGAGTGTTTTCTGAAAGGCATAAAAATTAACTTCAAGAAGAGTACTGTAGTTTCCAACCAGGTAGTCTTCTTGAGTCATATTATTGGTTGCAATGGGATAAGACATCGTCCAGAGAAGATCTCTACCATTCAAAACTTTCCTAAACCATCTACTCGAAAACAAATTAGATCATTTTAGGCCTATGTAAATTTTACAACCATTTCTATCAGAAGTTCTTGGACCACATGGAACCATTGCTAAAATTAATTAGAAAAGATGAACATTGGAAATGGACTGAAGAACAAGACCGTGCATTTGAGAATATTAAAACAGGGTTTTTAGAGTTAACTATGTTAGCCTTCCCTGATTTTAATAAACCATTCATTGTTCAAACAGATAGTAGTGGTTTTGGATTAGGGGTAACACTGTCCCAAATCCAAGAGGATGGCCAACAAGGTGTCCTCTACTTTATTAGCTGGCTCTTGATAGATACAGAAATAATTTACATGGTTACAGAGAAGGAAGCACTAGCAATAGTCTGGCTTTCCAAAAATTTTGACAAATGCTACTTGGATCACAGTTGATAGTGATCACAAAAGCCTCAAATTTCTAAATCACAGTTATCTGACTAATAGTCGTCTAGTTAGATGGAGTTTACTGTTACAGGAATTTAATTACACTGTGCATTATTGCAAAAAATCTGAGAGTGTTGTGGCTGATGTGCTTAGTCGAAATCCATGTAGGTCAGAACAAAATAATTTAATGGTCGACAATGCCTACTTTACAAATGTCAATGTGATGGCTGATAGTAATGTAGAGAATGAGTTGGAAAAATTACCTGAAATACAATTTAATGACCCAGATTTAAACCCAATTATTAAAGTTTTATTAGGGGAGGAAGTTTTGAATGCACCTAAAGATCTTAACTGTTTTAAATTAGAACAACATGTCTTACTATATAAAATGAATGATAATGTTGATGAGTGGAAGACAATAATAGCAATGTCTTTATGTGATGCATTCATAAAATACATACACTGTTTATACGGGCATTATGGTTCTCACAAGACAGAACATACCCTTAAGAATTGGTTTTACTGGCCAAAATGTATAGAGACATCTTGAAATCACTCCAAGATTGTCTAATTTGCTTAAGAGCTAAGTCAGTAAACCAAAATTATATTAATTCAATTAATTCTATCATTCCAGAAAGACCAAATAAGATCTTAGCAATTGACTATTATGGGCCTTTGCCCCCATTTAACAAACAAAAATATTTATTATTCACTTATGATCTCTTTTCCAAATATGTTGCTGCTTACCCAATACCCCAAGCCAATACTAAACATACAATCAAAGTATTGAGTACTCTCCAATTTCTAATGATAGGAAAGCCGAAAGCCATACTAACTGATCATGGTACACTTTTTCTATTTAAGGAATGGAAGAAATTTGTAGATATATCAAAAAAAAACATGTGCTAATCTCTATTAGGAATTCACAATCAAACCCATGTAAATGTATTATGTGGGAGCTTGGACATTTGTTTAGGACCTATTTGGAAGATGAGCATAAGGGTTGGGTAAAGCAGACAAAACATGTAGTAGACTATATCAATTGGAGTTTAAATGAATCTATTGGATTCTCACCCATCCGACTACACTTTCACCAAATTATACCTATATTATTTAAAAAATATAAACCTATAATTTATGAACCCAAAATAAATGGAGAAAATGACATTTAACAAGCCCATAAACAACTTGTTAAAATGGAAAATAATAGAAATAAAAAAAATGTATTTATGAAATTAAAGTTGGAGATAGAGTATTGATAAAGACTTTCCATCCTAGCAAACTATTAGAGAATAAATATCACAAGTTCTACAATACATATGAAGGACCTTATACTATCATTAAAAAGGCAGGTCCAAATGCATTTTGGATTAATCAAGAAGGAGAGATTTGTGGTATGTATAATTCACAAAGTTTAAAGCCTTATTTTGACTGTTTATAATGTTATATAAAGAAATAAGGTGAATATCAAGATAAGAATTGAGCAGTGTAAACCATACTGTTGTATAAAAAAATAATAATAATGATCAATGTAAAAAGAAGTATAGTTAAGAACATTAGTTTTGATGAGGGTATTCTTTAATGCCTTGAAATAAGTAAAAACAATAGAGTTAATTCATATTAATAAATGGATACTCTAGTATTTATTTAGTCCTTTTCAAATCTATAAGTCTTAAAGAAGCAGGAATAAGGCTAGTAAATATATTTGTGTTGTCCAAGAAGGAAACACATTATTTTATTTATTTTTTAATTTTTTTAAAAAAAAAATTTAACCATCAAAGTGCTTATTTTTTTTTTTTGATCATTATCAAAAGAATAATATAACCCAAGTATTAAGAATATATAAAAGTTAAAAAAAATTAAACCTTTCATAAAATCTAAGTATAAATGCAATTAAACTATAAGAATATACTAAAATATTTGTAAGTATTTAAAATTTTAACTTAAATTAAAATTTTAAATTTCTGAAGGGAAGGGGAAATATAATAGTAACTTCTAGTTATTATTATTGGTCTAATGTGCTTTTATCTCTTATGAAATTATTTATAAATATAAAATTTATTTGACTATTTCATTATGTATATATATATATTATTTATATATACATGTGATCTTTAAATAATACATATATATATATATATATATATATATATATATATATATATATATATATATATACCTGTGATCTTTAAATAATACATACCTTAAGTTTTTGAATAAAATGCCAGATTTGAAGTTGAGTAATAAATAATTATAATATATATATATATATATATATATATATATATATATATATATATATATATATATATATATATATATATATATGTTATTATTAAATCTTAATTTCTATTGAACAATAATATTTGAATTAAGCATGAACTTGTAACAAAACATGAGGAGATTCATTCATTCTCTTGTTATTAAAAGGGAAGAAAAGGAAAATCATTTCTCTTTAAAATAACTTTTTTTCTTTTATAAATATTACTGTTCAACAATTGTAATTTAAATATTAACTTTTCCGAATTAAGATAATCTATGGATTAAAAGTCTGTAAGGAAAATATTTTAATTTTCTATTAAATCTTAAAGGAATAGCAATATAAAAGAATGTCTGTTATAGTTTTTTGGAAACTAAGTTATATTAAAACTTCATTACATTTAAAATAATTATATATATAAAGAATATTCCAATGTGCTTTGAGTAGAACAGCATTATATCATAAAGGTTTCGAAACCAACCTTGCATGCTATTTTAAAATAATTTGAAATATTGGATATATAGAATGTCTAATGATAATAGAAAAATGGAGAATAAGAACATCTACATTTGAAGAATATTTACTTTATTTCATATCAATCAAATCATTGGATATTATTAACAGTTTATCAATTAAGGATAAATAAAATCATCACTATACCAATGGATTAATAATATACTTCATAAAAGATCTTCATTAGGATTATAAACTACAGATTGAAATATCTACTCTTAATTCTGGAGAATAAGTTTTTCTTTCTTTATTTATATATATTATAATGACGCTTATATTTTTTAATATGTTTATTATTATTATTATTATTATTATTATTATTATTATTATTATTATTATTATTATTATTATTATTATTATTATTATTATTATTATTATTATTATTATTATTATTATTATTATTATTATTATCATTATTTTTATTTCAAATTTGGCATCACATCATTATATCTTAATAGGACTATTTATGTTTAATATTAAACATAACTTGAAAGCTTGACATAACACATAAAAAATAGATGAATGATATAAAGAATAGTTATTATTTAATAGATATTTTAAACAGGATTATATTGTATTTACTACAGAATATTGTAAACATTTAATGCATTTTATTTATCAAAAATACATATAATATATAAGTTATACAATCGTAAATAGTACTTATATATTAGTAATTATGAAACATATAAATAAGAATGGTAAATAAATTAATAAGTTTCATAAATTATTAATTTTTGAATCCATTTATTGTTTTTATATATCAGTTAATTTAAACTATTTTCTTTAATTTTTGAAAGTTTATTATAGTATTGAATTTTATCATAGGGTATTAAATAAGAATATTATTTATTAATATTTTTAAAATGGTAAAATTCATCCGTATTTATTTATTAATATTTTATTTATCTATTATATTATATTTTTTATTGTTTATTAAATATTGATTTATTAATTTGATCTCTTTGTCTAATCATTATTGAATTATATTATATATATGCTAATATTATAAATATCATATGAATATTAATTATTAGTTAATGCTTATATAAAGGCATATTAAATAATAACTTGTTTTGAAATTATCCCTGAAGAGAGCTAATTGCAAATTCTCCATGAGTTTGAATATCATGGCATAATGGTGATTGAAAGAGGAATGAGAGATGGATGAACTAGTCTAAATTATATTAAAATTTATTTAAAAATCATTGAGCTAACATAATAAAGATAGATATGATCATGGACTTAGTATTTCATTGATTTATTTCTAGCATTCTACCTGACGACCCAAAGTCCGGTTGTAGTGAAATGCATGTTCTCTTTCTAGGAAATTTAATCATCTCCTTTTATTTAGCAAGACCAACTTAGATTTTAAATATAATCCATTCTGTTATATTTGGCGAACCTAACTGTGAAGCATTAAGTTAATGATTTCCAAGCATTAAATATAATTGATTATGTTATATTGGATGCATCAACTGAGATGATTAAATGCTGTTCTGTTATATTTGGTGCCTCAACTAAGGCTATCAAATATGCTGCCCCATTATAGTATATAAGCTATTTTTCAATCTGTAAAAAAAAATCTCAATTATTTTGCTAAACATAAAAAAAGAATGAACTATTCAAACTTTTTTTTTTTATTATTGTATGGAATTTCTGTTGATTTCAACTTTTTTAGTAATAGATGAATTGTTTTATATAGGGACAGCAATGAATTTGACTAGCTCATTATTGGTTGATATAAGAAATTCACAAAATACTAAAATCTAATTTTAGAATTAAAACTTAAGAATGTTAAAAGCATTTGCAAGATAAAATTTATTGACAATGTATTATCTATATTTAAACTAATCACAGTCTGATAAACATAAAAAGAATGAATAAATCACAATCATTATTTTTTGAAAGAAATTTCTGTTGACTTTCATTTTTTTACCAACAGTTGAATTGTTTTTACATATGGCAAGCAATGACTTTGACCAATGCATTATTGGTTGATTATAAGAAGTTCCCACAATGCTAAAATGTAATTTATAATTACAACTTACAAATGTTAAAACATTTGGTAGATAAAAATATATTAATAATGTATTATCTATATTATAATAGTCAGTTTTCTATATTCACATAACAAAATGCAGAGTCCAACACACTAAAGCTGATTGAAATAGGATGGTAAAATCCAGAGCCTGAACCAAGATTCAAATCATTCACAAGTACTCTGTGAATTAACACCAAGATGGCTCCAACAGGGAGAAACATGACACCCTATGGCTAACCTTACATGCTTCACATAAAATTGAATTAAACATCAATTAATGGCTTAGCAAATATGGTATTGACATTTTGTATAATATCTGGTAATATAATTATTAAGTGGATTGCATTGGGATATGATAAAAGAATAATGAAGACAGAATAAATTTAAATACATTTATTAAAATTATTATTAATGAAAAACAAAATAAATGAAATTACTCTATTTAGTCCAGGGTAATACATTGTTGGATTTATTTAAATGTATTAGCTCACTTTCATGCTCAGTGGATAATCTATAGGCCAACATAATATTTATTTAATATCACAGTTTTCCAACTGATAAATAACAATACTAGCCAAAAATATAATTTAATTAACGCAATGATAATATTGCAACTGTTTTCTAAACTTCTCTAATATTCGAACCTAATAATGTAGCTTGATAATGAAATGAATTGTGACCCATCAAACTAAAAGTTAACTAATTTTTGGATAAATCCTGAATAACATATATTATAGAAAGAAGTGTTCAAACTAGCCCTGCATACATTCTCTACAGGCACTTAAAATATGTTATAAAAAGAGAGTGGTTACTTAAATATATTATTACCCTCATTTAACAAACAAACAATTAATTTGCATCTCTAATCAGATTTAATAAAAAGGAAGGCAAAGCATATTCAAGAAGATCAGTATTAATCAAAATAACTAAATATGTCTTATTAATATCTCCCTGGCCATAATTCTATTACTAATTAAGTAAAACTATGTTTAAAATCATAATTTATCAGCATAACAAAACAAAACATAACAATTATATATGAAATCAAATTCACAGTTGATTTAAATTGCTGCAATGATCAAAATGTGATCAATTATTAATTAATGAATTTTAATTTCAAAACAGGGATTTAGATGTAATATAATTAAGTGTTATATCATAATTACTAAATTGAAGATAGAAATATTACTTTCAGGATAAAATTACTAAAATATATCCACTCACTGGTTGAAAATCTATTTAGCATATCACATATCTAAATGAAATATAACAACTTAAATATATAAAAGAGCATAGATTTTACCACAGATACAAGAGCAAAACAGAATTTAATTAACAAAGTAATTATTAGGTTTATCTCTTTATCAGGTTTGCTATAATAGAGTTTACAGAGATATTTTACAGTAAATCAAGGACTATTTACTAATGGTTTTATAGGTTGAAGTAAAAGAAAGATTTGAACTATTAGACATTAAACTGGGTGTTTATTTAAATTTACTATAGCTATACTTATGAAAATTAATAATTAAAGTTCATTTGAGAGCACTTGAAGTATTTGTGAAGGTTATTACCTAACTCCTGGGCAGCAGTTTGTCTCATGGTTTTGTTCTCTGGAAAGGCAGAAGCTCTCTACTTGAAGTACTATAGCAGTAAGTTTCTATCAGGGAGGTTATACATTGCTATGTTGCCTTGTAACATTTAGGTTCATATGATGGAGATAAAGATCACCATTCCTCAGGAGTGAGGAACAGCATAATATGTCTAACTATTCAGCCATTCTAAAATTTAAATGGGTGTGGATCCAGCTTGCAGATCTTTTTAAAATTTGACTGAGTATATATGTAGCAAAAAACTGGGCCTATTTACAGTTGCTCATGATGAAATTACATTTTTAATAAACACAATTTTCCCAGTGAAGTTAGCAATTAACACCTTTAAAATTTGATATTTTTAGAGACCAAAATAACTTTTAGCTTTTGTTTTAATCCAGGAGCAGTATGTTTTCTTATATTTGGCCATTTACTTTCCACAAGATTTTAGCAATGGACATGGTTGGCTAAATCTTGTTTACAACATAAAATATATTTTGACAAACATTGATTGTCTTTGATAAAATTTTGATTTCATCATCCTGCCTCCTAAATATAGGTGTGGCATGATATAATTTTTTACAGATTATTTTTAAATAATTTAAAAAATAACAAACGACTAAATAACAAGATGCTATATATATGTCGTATACGTGATATATATATATATATATATGTCGTCGGTACGTGATCCATATATATATATATATATATAATCTAAGCAAAATAAAGTATAAAATTGATTTATAATTTAAACTAAATTACATTTAAATTATACACGACCTTTTAAATATGTGAAAATTGTTGTGGCAAGTAAAATAAAAACATTATTAAAAAAAAGATGTAGTGTTCTTTCGTTCCTAAAATAGCCGCGCTTCATCACTCATATATATATATATATATATATAAGCCTTACAAGTAACCAAATCTGTAGATAAAGGACCTTCGTATAATTACTCTCAAAAATAATAAATTTTCATCATTAAATGTTTTTATCATTATGAAAAAATTAAAATTGTATCGTAGTTTATTCTACTTAACTTTCACAGTAGAAATAATTTATTATTATGCATTAACGTAAATATTTAAAAAAAATTACCAGTCTATAAAACCTTCTTACTAAATGACTAAAAATGTGGGTAAGAAAATCAGCATATATATGTTTTTTTTTTTTTTTTGTTTTATAATCCACAATCAGTTATTGTAAAGTATTGATAAAATATTAAACAAATTTTTGTAGTTGTAAGACAACCACTTTTACTTTCATCAATCAGATAAAAATAAACAAACGATTTTGTATATATATATATATATATATATATATATATATATATATATATATATATATATATATATATATATATATATATATATATATATATATATATATATATATTGAAACAAATGATTCACTATCTAAGATATCATTTGCAATAAGAAAATAATTTGAATAGTGTATTGTAGGATATTGAGATAACTAACATTTATGCTTTAACAGTTGTAATCAAGGGTAATCATTATTCTTTCAATGATATTTCCTCAGGAATCCTGGTTTTTCTTTTAAGTACTTACATAATAGGGCAGTTATCTGTCCTAAATTATACTCAATACTTTTCTAATGATATATGGGCATCCTTTAGATCTAACTCATTTGCACTCAATATAAGTTCTTCAGGGTTTATATTCAACTATCCTGGCATTTTAACTTATCCAATATGTATTCATTAACTTAGAGCATCAGTATAAAGATTATATTTTCAATCAAAGTATATAACACTTTATCTCCTTAACATTTATAAAACATTATCTATAAAAGATCATCTGTCAAAATAAATATCTATCAATGTAACAAATATCATATTATATTCTTAATGCATAATAATATGTGAGATCAATTATAAATATAATGATGTATTACTTACATTCTCCCACATACATCACTTATAATATTACATATGTCTTATATGATTATATTTTATCCTAGAAATATAACTTTTCTTGATCCATCATTAATAAAATACATTAACAATGTAACATATACTCTTTTTTACATAATATACATTTACTTTTTTGAATATTAACATATATTACATAATATAATAAAATTGTCAAATTTACCAATTATTGTCTTTCAGCTTATTATACATCAATGAGATAATTTATATAAAATGTATAAAAATAACCATAACATATACATTTCATTTTTAATATTGTGATATTTAAAATTATATTTTAAATAATACTTATATTTAAAATACCAATAAACACATATATTAGCTAATTATTATTCTCATTGTCATGATAAGAAATGAATATTCTAAACACATAAAAAAATTATGATTGAAAATTTTTTTAATCATTTTTTAAAAAAAAAATCTTCCCAAAGTCTGTACAGATATTACCATGATGATGGGCAAAAGTTTCAATTTCTTCTTCTGTTGCTGTTTCTTCTTGTTCCCCCAACTTGCAAAATCATTGTTAAAAAATACATTTTAAAGAGAAAAAAATATATACAAACAATAAATGCTTCTAAACATCTTCTTAGCACTTTGATTGTTTATCATAGGATTTTTGATTTGAATTCAGCTCACTTTATAGTTTTAAAATATATTAAAATAGGATTTAAAATATTCAATATTATTTTATAATCTTAGTTATCCATTGTAGGCACATATAAAATAACTGTTTTTTTTTTTTGTAATAATTATTAAATTCCTACACTGTATCTTTTCATCTGTTATTCTATAATCTTATAACTTATATTCATTTATAATTTGTTTTTTTAAGACTATCTTAGTTCATATTCTTCACATTGATATTAATTTAACCAAATAAATAATTCTTCCTCTTATAATAATCTTTTAGCTCATCTTAAAATATTTTTCAAAATGTAAGCAATAGTTCTATTTCACTTTCTATCTTTTCATTATATAAAAATGTTCATTACTTTTGCTAATTTATTTACAGTTGGAAAAAGTACATATTATTTATTAAAATACTTTGTTTTAATTTCAATTTATTACCCAAGTAATCTTATCTAATATAATGCTTTCCAAAGTCAGTTCATTATTATTATTAGATAGACAAATTAATCTGCTATAGAAATGACTATAATTAATGTTTTTTTAAATAAATAAATATTCATTTGTAAATTATTTTCTAAAATTATTACAAATGAAGAAATAATTAAGCACATCTTTATGTGAATACTTTTAAAAATTAGTTGAGCTTGCTGACTATATAATTTTCTCTTCTGATGATAATAATGCTTTTTTTTTACACTTTAGGTAGTAGCTATGGTTTGATTATAACTTGAGGTCAAGTAGAATTTATTTTCCTGGTAAAGAATTTGTTTGTTTATTCCATGGTCAATTTGTAATCACTTTTAAATGTATTGTACACACTTATGCAGCTTACAAACTTGAATTTTAATTAATTTTAAAATAACATATGATAAAATTTTGTATTTTTATGAACTAAAAGTAACACATTAATTAGCTCCTACTATTTCTTTAAATCACCTCTAATTTCATATAATCATTTTTATATTGTAAACAGTGTGACATCATATTTTTACTTAAATACATTTAATTGGTTATCTAAATTTAATTAACTGAAATATTTTTGAATAAATTAACTTTTTCTACAACTTTTAATAATAATAAGATATAAGAAATTTAATAAAATATTTTACCACTTAAATAATAAATATAATTATTCTTAAATTAAGTAAAATGTTCATACTCTTTTAAAAATATTTCTTCAAGTTTAAAATATATGATTATTAATTATAATAAAAACTATAATTATCATGATTTAAAAATTAGAAATTAATAATTTAATCATTCTGTTAGAATAGAAAATAACATTTCCAATCAGGAAGTGTAATCAATTTATTTATTTTAAATAATATTCTGTACACATATCAAACATTCACATTTTTAAAGTGTCACTGTTATAAAATTAGACAGATTTTATTCTTATAATTACTGTAATATTTGATAAGTGGTGTAAATTTAAATAACTATAATTTAAGTGTATTTATTACTAATGAATAAAATCATAACTAAAATAAATATGACATTTAAAGCGTAAATGACTATTACCAAATGTGTACATTAGTTCAAGTTACAGAATATTATACTAATGTTATATGTAAATTAAGCTTTTATTAATTATGCAAGGTAAAATTAATACTTATATAATTAATCACTTTATGAATTTTACATTTTTATTATTATGTTAAAGATAACTTTTTTTTAAATAGCTACTAAAGTGAAAGATTACAATATATAATATCAAATGAAATAAATATAATAATCAAAATATTCTAAAATAAATACTAAAAAAAAATCATATGCCTATATAAAACACAAATAAAATATTTGCTATAGCCAGCTTAAAGCATTTTCCATTATCTTGAGTAGCAATTAAAAATATACATTACTGTTTGACAATGTTTTAAAAATTCAATTCTCTGATAAGCTGCTATAGCAAGGAATTTATTTGCATTTTATATAGGCTTAGGGAATTTTTTAGTATTTATTCTAAAAGATTTTGATAATAAATATATATAAATAAAAATAATAAATATAATGGTAATTAACTATTATAAACGGACTTTCAATTTGAATAAGTACTTTTGGTTAATTCCTTAACACACTCATCAACTTCCATTAAATTCAAAAAACATAATGGAAGCAAACATCATCGCCGCAAATCCCATGAGCAGATAGATAAATAGATAAATGGATAGAAATTCCTTCTATATTTCATGTAGTCAGCAGCCAAGACATTAATGCTAAATATCAAATTTAATAAAGTGAGATAATACAGTCAGATAAATGTTATACTGTAATACATTAGAATTAAATTTTGTAAATATATATGTATAGATTCATATACAATTTCAGGTAGGGAATTTTTACTTTTTTTTTTTTTTGTTTTTGTTTTAAGCCTCAAAAAATAATTAATACTTTAAGAAAAGAAAAAGATAAAATTTTCATTTCAAGAGTTTTAAATAATGTCCGATTTTGAACTACATTTAAAAACAGATTTATTTAATTTAAATAAATTTAGCCTAAAGTAATTAGGATCAGAAAATCTGATTTTTTATTTTCTATCTTACATTATTAATAACATACAATAATTATAACGTAATTATACTTTTTTATATTTGATCTATGACTATATTTTATTGTTTCCTTTGTTGTAAATTTATCATTACTTTCTAAAAATAGAATTACAACATATTTTTCCTTACTGATTAAGTGATTATTATCTCCATAAATGAAAATTTAATATGAATCATTTGTCAATAAAAACAATTTGTCTTATTCTGCTGGGATTCATCTTCTTAGCAATTCATCAAAGAATATCTGTAAGCTATTATGTGACATGTAAATCTTGTTAAGTGAACAAAAAAAAACTTTAAATATGTTGTTATATTGTCCCCAAATTTAACTTTGGGATTAAATCTGACTTCATTAAAAATCTTCTCAGGAGAACCAACAATAATTTAAACAACCACTTGAAACGGATTGTGATAAAACAAATCTTTCAAAATTTGTGAAAAACCTGAATGTACAAGAAATATTGGAGCTAACTATAGAAAATTAAGACTACTGCATCTTAGATCTAAAATCATGAATTTCATATAGTATATAGCTCGGAAATAAATGTATACAAAATAAATAAATATTAAACTGTAATTACAAAACGTCAGGAGAATATGCTAAATGCCAAATAATCAATAATGCTACACTTCATTAATCATGGGTAATTATATAAAGTCAAATTGTATTTAAAAAAATGTATAAATTTTCTTTAAATTTCAAAATGAACTTTTTTTTTTCTACCTAAACTGTTATAATTATGGGGGATTTGAATTCAGACTTTCAAAATTTCTTTTTGTCATCCACTCCATTTTATACAAACAATACATACGATCATATACATGCAAAAAAGATATGCTATCTTAATATTCAGATTTTTTAAATACTTTACTTAATATTATTTTATATTTATATTTTGATTAATACCTTTTTTATTCAAATTAATGACTATATATATATATATATATATATATATATATATATATATATATATATATATATATATATATATATATATATATATGCTAATTTTAATGACTTTGAATTTACTTAATAAAATATTTTATATTCCACAGGTAAACTTTATTAAGACTCAAAAAGGGTTATGTGAGTTATGTATGTAAACATAAGATCTTAGATACAAGTTAATATATGATATTACATATGCAATAAGGATTTACAATTTTGCATATGACAGGAAGCACAACATGATTTACAGTAATGGAAAGAAGAATGATCATTACATAACAAGATACATGTGTCAAATTATGTTTACATAAAATTTTTAAATGAGGTCTAAAGTAAAAGACATGGAAACACATGATAGTATATGAAAAACATATATGGGCTATGAAATTGGTGTTGGTGTTATACTATTATATGATTGTATATACATTAGGCCTAATTGGTGGGAATGACTAATTTTAAGGCTGTCTTATTGTTCATGTGTTAGGTAAGTTTAATGATTTGAAAACCAGGCACTCTTCACAAACCTGGGAGCTTTAATTGTAAGTATAGGGGTTTGAACTCAGATTTTCAAGCATCCTTCAACTATCCACACTATCCCATACAACTGATACACATGACCAAACACATGCAGAAAAGATAAATAATCACCAATATCTGTATTTCATGCTAAACCAGCAGTCATGAGTTTGTCCAGATTATCATCTCCCACACACACACACACACACACACACACACAATATATATATATATATATATATATATATATATATATATATATATATATATATATATATATATATATATATATATAATCAATGCTCAGTTTATATTAAGATAGCAAATCTTCATACTCTAATGGACAGGCCTCAATCCACTCCAACTTTCCAGCCATCCATATCATTGAAAATCTGATGATGAAAACTCAAATCCCATGCTGATGCTAATATTCTTGCCATGTCCATGTTGACCTGAAGTCACTCTGACACCTCATGTATAGGACTGTATTCATTTACATACATATAAGAGGGATGGACAGGATACAAGCTTGATATGTAAATATTTGAAAACCAGGCACTCTTCACAAACCTGGGAGCTTTAATTGTAAGTATATGGGTTTGAACTCAGATTTTCAAGCATCCTTCAACTATCTACACTATTCCATACAACTGATACACATGACCACATACATACAAAAAGATAAATAATCACCAATATATGTATTTCATGCTAAACCAGCACTCATCAGTTGGTCCAGATTATCATCTCCCATATATATATATATATATATATATATATATATATATATATATATATATATATATAATCAATGCTCAGTTTATATTAAGATAGCAAATCTTCATACTCTAATGGACAGGCCTCAATCCACTCCAACCTCCAACTTTTCAGCCATCCATATCAATGAAAATCTGATGATGAAAACTCAAATCCCATGCTGATGTCTATATGTATGTAAATGCATACGGTCCTATACATGAGGGGTCATAATGACTTCAGGTCAACATGGACATGGCAGGAATATTAGCATCAGCATGGTATTTGAGTTTTCA
Organism: Epiperipatus broadwayi; assembly: GCA_028023455.1. Classification (NCBI taxonomy): domain Eukaryota; kingdom Metazoa; phylum Onychophora; class Udeonychophora; order Euonychophora; family Peripatidae; genus Epiperipatus; species Epiperipatus broadwayi. Next base: position 3,437,554 of record JAQFVV010000067.1, on the reverse strand, counting down.
TCATCAGATTTTTAATGATATGTATGGCTGAAAAGTTGGAGGTTGGAGTGGATTGATGCCTGTCCATTAGAGTATGAAGAATTGCTATCTTATTATAAACTGAGCATTTATATATATATATATATATATATATATATATATATATATATATATATATATATATATATATATATATGTGTGTGTGTGTGTGTGTGTGTGTGTGTGTGTGGGAGATGATAATCTGGACCAACTGATGAGTGCTGGTTTATCATGAAATATGCATATTGGTGATTATTTATCTTTTCTGCATGTGTGTGGTCATGTGTATCAGTTGTATGGGATAGTGTGGATAGTTGAAGGATGCTTGAAAATCTGAGTTCAAACCCCTATACTTATAAGTTTAATGAGAAAAATAATACATTTTAGATACAATTTGATGAGATTGCATATGCAATGAGGGTTTACAATTTTTCTTATGATAAAAAATGTAATTTACAGTAATTGGAACAATAATAATTGTTGCCTAACAAGATATATATTTCAAATTATGTTTATATAAATTTTACAAAGATATTATGAGATAAATACAAGAAAGCACACAATGATATTTGTTAATATATTTAGAGAGGATGGATGGAGTTAGTGTTCCATTGATATATGGCTGTACATAAACTGTTGCTTATTAGTTAATGGCCACTATGGATGTCAAGGCTAAACTTTATTGTTCAAGTGCTGATCATTTAAAGTTCTTTTGAGGTAAGTTGGTGGAGTAATCTGGTAAACTTCTTTGGATCAATGGGTTGATGAGGTAGGTGTATAGGGTTAATATCAAGTGGTGCAATATTTATTCCAGAATTCATCATGGTGTGACATTGAAGCTATGAGTTCATGCATAGTATAAACTTGAGTTGGTTGAAGTTTCAAAAAGTGAGGTGGAAATGATATAGAGAGTAGTTGGAATCTGTGGCTGACATAATGATGAACTTGAAGAGAAAATATATTAAATCATCTAAAATATTCCATGTGGCATGGTAATTTTAAATTTTGACAAATAGTTTTCAGCATGTCAGGCACCCACAACCTAATGAGGGGAGGGACTTATAATCTTGTGTTTTTACATTTAGTTTTAAATGTTGTTTACATTGGTTATCCTGAAACATGAAATTGGCTTTGGTATTAATGGACTTAACATATTTTTGCTATTGATGACATGCAAATTGGTCTTGAGGATTTTGGCATATGGTTTTTCATAAGATAGGGCTGGCAATATGGAAAAATAGGTTTTGATGCTAACCACTTATTCATGTGGTTGTGTGGGAGCCATTTCGTTTGATTTTAACGATTTAAAAATATTTAATAGCTTTTGTCAATTCAAAATTAGCTTAGAAAATATGTGTGTCATATTTAATTGTTAATAATTGGTTCAATAAGTGTTAAATTGTCATGAAATAATACAGATTTTGAGTGGTCTTTTGGGGGATATAAATCCAGAAAATTTTCTTTATTGCCTAGCAATATTAAGGTTTACTGCCACTAATGAAATATTATTTCTTGCAAATTATCCATTATACAAACAAATTTTTTTTATAATTAGAATGTTATCTAATTAGTTCCGTTCACCGTTTGTGATGACTTGAATTGTATCTTTAAAAAAAACTAATAATATGCAAATTCTTGGGATTTGAAACAGAAGCTCTTGGAATGAAGATGGTGACATCACTAAGATTAACTGTGGAAAAAATAAAATATTTTATTTAAACTACGAAAACAAAAGAGCACATTATGGGGACTAAGCTTAATCTGTAATTATTTATTTTGAATTAATTCATAAGAAGTATTATTTTAGCCTGTAGAAATTACTCAACTTTCCAAATAAAATCAAATTTTCAGTTTTATATGTTATTTATTATATAATTTAAGTTGTAAAATATTAGATAAAAAATAAATTAATATGTATGTGGTTAGATCAATAGAATCATTTATTGAAATTTATAGCCATCAATATTATCAAATTTATGAAAATATTTCAGGTTAAAACCAAAAAATAAATATGGATTGGGCTTAAAAGTGTGTTGGTAAACTATTATCAGATCTGTGTCTATTGTATTAATTCAATGATAGTAAGCTTAAATTTACTAATTAAAAGTTTTAGAATGAATTCTTTTTCTATTTAAATATATCAATATCACTTATACACTTATATAGCAACTAAAATATTTAGATAATTGTATGAAGTTTGTAAAGTATTTTCAGAAAGTTATGCACCTCCATTATGTAAATTTTTAAGCATGTACATTTTATATTAATGCACCCCAGTTTTTATATTTTATAGGAGTTATATTTAATATTGATTTGTGCACTTTTATATGTATATTGAAATATTCTTCACAGTTAGTTTAATGGTGATGAGAGCATTTAATTATTTATGTATACAATGATGACTGACCATCATGTATATATATATATATACATGATGGTCAGTCATCATATGTATATATATATATATATATATATATATAATATCAAAACTACCCCAAATCTAAAATTAAACCAGACCAGAATAAATATATATATATATATATATATAATCAAAACAAGTTATAAATTTCGTAACTTGCTTTAAGCTTGCATTTTATGATCATTAGATGGAGCTTTACCAATAGATTCTAATAAGCTTTGTTTACATAAATGCCAAAAGAGATAGAATTCAAAATCTCTATCGTTGTCACCCACCTCCAGACCAGCTGGTTTAGAGCTTATTGTCACATCAGTGAAGAGTTGAGAGACTAGAAACTAGATCTCCAACCCTTCACTGACATGAACCAATAATCTTGAAACCAGCTCGTCTGGAGGTGTGCAACAACAATAGAGATTTTGAATTCTATCTCTTTCATCATTTATGTAAACAAAGCTTGTTATGAGCTATTGGTAAAACTCCATTTAGTAATCATATATATATAATTTTTAATGGTAAATACAATATTATAGTTTAAATTATTTTGTAGCACTTTTGATTACGTGGTTATCCTCATCAGCTTTAACTGAATTTCAAATTTTCAAACTTAATGTTGCATATATTTCCATAAGCTGTGTATAGCCATATTCACAACTTGCCTATTAATAACATCATTCTTAAATTTATTAATTAATATTGCCTCTTTAATTTTTCTCTTTTTATGATTTCTTTCTTCCATTAATATTTTTAGTTCATTACTATTAAATGTAAACTTATAATTACAAGTTTTTTCATGGTCAAAGAAAAATGGCAAGTCTGAAATCATTTTTGCATCACAATGATAAATTATGTGAATATAAGAATGATAAAATTTTAAATTTTGAACTCTTTACTAATGAACGTTTAATGGTTCGTTATGATAAAAACAAAATATTGCATTAAGTAAATTCATGTAATAATAAGAAGCGTGTTTGCAATGTTACTTTAGATAATAAAAAATGGATATCTATGCCATTTATAAATAACTTGCAATCTAAATTAATTAAGAATATATTAAAAAAAAGTATAATATTTCATTTTGTGTTCCTCTGAATGTTAATAGATTGATTAATATTTCTAAGAGTATAATTCCCAAATTGCAAAGAAGTAATATAATTGATCAGATTTCATATGAATGTCAGAAATTTTACATTGGTGAATCGAGATGTTCAGTGGAAAAAAGATTGAAGTAACATCAATTATTATATAATCGAATTAAAAATAATGTAAATAGTCAACAGCTTAAGTATTATTTGACCATGAAAAAACTTGTAATTATAAGTTTACATTTAATAGTAATGAAATAAAAATATTAGTGGAAGAAAGAAATCATAAAAAGAGAAAAATTAAAGAGGCAATATTAATTGATAAATATAAGAATGATGTTATTAATAGGCAAGATGTGAATATGGCCATACATAGCTTATGGAAATATATGTAACATTAAGTTTTAAAATTTGAAATTCAGTTAAAGCTGATGAGGATTACCACGTAATCGAAAGTGCTACAAAAGAATTTAAACTATAATATTGTATTTACTGTTATTTTCTTTTTTTTATATATAAAATATTTTATAATGGGTACTGTATTTTACACACACACACACACACACACATATATATATATATATATATATATATATATATATATATAGACTATATATATATATATATATATATATATATATATAGTCTTATATAAACACAAATGAATATTCATACATTTTAATAATATATTTATTAATAAAATACAAATACAAACATACATTCAATTTGTAATATGTTTACATTATTTACAAATTTAAGTAATGATTGTTATTCTCCATCTCCTACTGTGTAGTGGGGTACAGCTACTACTTCTAATATGAACTGTTGAAGATGGGACTACATGTGTCCTTATAGATTTCTCAACCCATTTCCATCATATTTGAATGCCTGCCTTGTCAGTAGATATAGTGACTCTTCTGGCTGTCAATACAGCTTGACTTGAATCAGCTTTGGTTCTGGGAGCTTTCAATCCTAACCATGGATTTGTCTTGCTACATTACCAGCTTAGCTATAGTCTGGAGAATGTGCACTGCTGCTTAGGTTAGAAGATGTTTCCTAAGACTATATAGGGAAAACTACACTACTGTTATACAGGTTTAACAGTTGTTCTCTGCTTTACCTTCAAAATAGCTGACTATTTATTGCTAGATCCCCAACCATAACAGAAACATACGGATTCAGTGAGCATCTTTGCCTACTGCTTTGTTTTTGCAATTGTCTGTACATTATCTTTATATATACATGTTGATTAGTGGCAATGAATGATCAATCTAATCATGCTAAGAAAAAAAATATCTGTACTAATTCATTGAATGCAAGATGAGGGATGATCTTCCCTCTGCTTGGCTAAAATTAATTCCAGAGAATTTGGTAGTGCAGGTGTGTTGGGAGATGTCATTTACTTTGTGATGATCTCAGCAGGTCTACTGTTCTCAGTAACTGTTGTTCATGGTGCTGAATGTCCATTACAGCTGGTTGGTAGATTATCTCTGGTAGATTGCAACTTTCATCTGATGGTTTTGGTAATGTCTTGGAGCTGTGGATTCATAAAGCTGGATGTTGCTACATCAATGTTGGTTTGCCATGTTTTTCATCTGGTGAGGCTTTTCTGATAGTTATTCATGGAAATATAGTTACTGTTGTGATGAGCTACTACCTGTCACACCATACAGTTATTTAAGACACTCTAACAATTGGAGCCTCATAACATATTAGCTTAACCAATAAATTGCCAAGCAAATTGTCATATTAACATTTTTTTTCCATTATATACATGGGTATAAACATTTTTTTTATTTCTAAAGAAGTAATAAAATCCATTAAATTGCTAGGGAGAAACAGATAGGTATATTAACACTGGAATGAAATGTATTATATGTTAATAATTGGGGATGACTACATCAAAAATGTGAACATAAACCTCAAGAAAACAATGACTAGATTAAAATCTAAACACATAGCAACCATTTGTAGAAATAAAATTTAAAATATTTATAAATTATTATTTCTTATTTATAATACCATTTATTTATATTATATCTATTAAACAATAGGAAATGTCAAGGTTAAAATGCTTAAAAAAACTTCATGTGACTTACAGCTCAGCATTAATTGACATACTGTCTTCTGCATTCGAAGATAGAACATTATTATTTTTTCTGCTTAAAAATAAATACGAATACAAAATGCATGTGAATGTTCAAATTTAAATATATATATATTAATATATATATATATATATATATGATAAATTCAAATTTAAATATATATATATTAATATTAATCAAAATGATTGAAAGCTGAATTTTTTGAAGCAATCATTTGAAATGAAAGAACTAATTTGAAAGTAAAAATTTAATTATTTGCTACTTAGACAATTTTAGTTAAAGTTACATGTTGCAGTAATATTCATTAATTAATTGTTTTGACATATAATAATATTGTCATTGAAATCTTGAGAAGCAAATGAATCAATAAATATATATTATTTTTATATCATGATTGCTTGCCGAAAAGTTTATACCATAGGGTAATAATATGTCATCAATAAAGCCATGCAAGTTTAAAGATTTTACCTGCCCATTTATGAGAAACTTGAAAACCATCTTTGCTTTAAATAAAATGCATAACCAAATCCGAGACAGGATAATTGGAGAACATTATTATTTTTTGACCCAGACAAGAAATTTCTATTCTTCGTGGGAGCAGAACTTCATCTCCATTCATAGGAATTTGTTTAGCAAATTAACGGTTTCCAGCAGATTCATCTAACTTTAATTAACATAATGGGATAAGAATTGTGATTTTTGTTTTATTAATTTGTCTATTGTAAATTTTATGTATTACTTTCATTTCTACAAATGGAAGCTAATGTGTATACTTTTGGAGAAACTCTGTATGAGAGAAGAGGGGAAATTGTTTTTTTATATATATATATATATATATATATATATATATATATATATATATATATATATATATATATATATCATCTTTAATTGTATAAAGAATAAAAAAAATAATAGTTTTGACCTTCTCATCTGACTGACTTTTGACAACATATATGAAATTAGGAGATAAGACATTTTAATATTATCTCATAGTAAGCAAAACACAATGATAGATTTTTTTATTTATTTATTATTAATTAAGCTTACTTTTGTATTGCTTTTATAAATCAATGATTTATAACCATTGATTTATCTGGACAACAAATATTTTTTTGTTGTTGTTGTTGCTATGTTTGTATACATATTTTAAATTAGCCAGCTAAAATCGAAATCACATATAAATATTATGATTTTACATATTCGTTGTTGTAAATAATTGGTCAAGTACATGAACTTCTACCATGGGGTTTAGGGCAAGGATTTTATTTTTATTAATATCATTACAGATATCGATATGGTAGAAATTCATCCTTGACAAAATAAATTATGTGTATCAGATTTAATTGTTATTCATATTGTATATATTTTTTGTTAATCAATAAATGTTTATATAATTCGTTATTTTAATCTGGTCTCTAACTCATCATTATTTCTATATCCAACATCAGCTTTATAACTCTTCATTATTTACATATCCATCGTAAACATTATTATCTTATTTAGTTTTACACTTGATAAAAGAAATAACATATACATATTTAAGTCATTTATTATAACTTTTAATACATATATACTTATATTGCACATACATATTTTTATATATCTTATGCTTAATTGATTTTTGGTAATTAATTATCACCTATATAGAGGTCCAATAACTACTATTAGTGTGATCTCCTTCCCTGATAAGAGAGCTCAAGCAACTACTCCCTGTGTTTGAATACTGTGATATAACGTGGCTAGAAAGGGGTGAGAATTGGATGAACTGGCCCAAATTGTATCTAGGTTAATAAAAATAGGTAGAGCTAGTCTATTGGAAGTAGGTACAATCATAGGTTATGTATTTCATTGTGTAATCACCTGCATCTTATCCAAAGACTCAAAGCCCGACCATAGTAAGATGTGCTCTCCCTATCTTTTCTGGAAACCTCCAGCCCATTACATTACATTTAACCTAAGTTGGCTTGTGACATTGATCTTGTTCATCAATAGTTTTACCCAATGTATTACATTTAATCAGAACTGCCAAAACCCATTTGGTGCCAACCTTGAACATGAAGCATAGGATATGATTACCCATCTGTTTTTTTGAACTTATAATTTTGTTCATAATTTTAGCATTCAAATGTGAATTATTAATTACTTTTGAGTACACCTTTTTATAATTTGCTTCTAGTTGTGAAATAGCTGTTGATTCTACTAGTGTTCTTAGACACAAAGCTCATTTAAAGTTTATGTCAGGTTTTATTTGTAGCTTGACTTTAAGATTATGATCGTTTATTCAAGAGATGAAAACAATCTTTAAGAAATTTATTAAAGAACTCTTTAAAATCACATTTTAATGCTAATGAACAAATTCTAACATTCAAATCTCTAGATTTTATGTTGTTGTTTTTTTTTTTTTTTTGGGGGGGGGACACAAAGATTGACTTAATATCTTTGTATTGTTGTTAGGAGTTTAGCAGTAAAAAAGTTCTTTAGTAGAGATAATGCTTTTGTCAATAATCTAGGTCAGCTCGAACCTCTGACATTGTTTTGATTTAAGAACCTGGTAAGTTTAGGGTTTGATTATAAAAAAAAGCATGGTTAACTTCAAATCAGGACTTTAGTTCTGATTAGCCTATAAATAAAAGATTATTTGATCTTTATATTTTTGACAATTCCTTTGGGTAGGCCATATTAAATTCTACATTTGATCCAATGTTAGCTATTCTGTTTTTTTCTCCTCTTTATATCACGAGAGAAGAAAAAACAGAATTATCTTTTAACGTTTATTTGATGAACTTCTCCTTATGTAACAGTCAATTTCTCATAAAGACAAAAGTTATCAATCCTCTGGGGAAAGTTTCTGTCTTTAATCTAAGAGTATCCATTCTCAATTGGATTTTATAAAATTTTATTGACATGTCAATAACGTTTGCAGTCATTTTTTTTCTAAATAATGTCAAAATCTAATGACCCATTGAGGCAAGATTTTGTAGTTTGAATTAATTTTTTCCAGAAATATTTATTTTTTTTGTTAAACTGTGCCAAATTTGTTGTGTTTAGTCTGGATTACTCATATAACACAAACAAGGATACATAGTTTTAATATTATATTTATTAGTAACAAATTTACACCCAATTTTTAATATATTTACAATATTTACAGATTTCAGTTTTAATGCCTACACTCTGCCTGATACTCTCTATTGGGGTGCAGCTACTAGTTTTAATATGAACTGCTGAATAAAAGACCATATGTTCCCTTATAGATTTCTTTACCCACTTTCAACTGTACTTGACAGCCTGCCTCCTGAGTACATACAGTGACCCTTCCAGTTATCTTTACCATTTTCCTTTAGACATATTTTCTTCTGTCAACTCCCAGTCTTAAATGCAGACTTGCTTCACTGTATTAAACAATAGTGTAACTGTTATAATCTGGAGAATGATCACTGCTGGTCAGGTTACCAGTTTTCTTTGGCCATACAGGTGAACTAGAGTATTGTTATTTAGATTTAATAAAAAAAAATCTGGAAAACCCTATCTTTCTGATTTTTACAGTCATTCTTTGCCTTACCTTCAAAGAGGCTGATTATTTATGGCCAAATGTTTAACACAAATATTCAGATTCAGTAAGCATCATTTCTTATTGGCCTATTTTTGCCATTGACTGCACATTATCTTTATGTTTACACATTGGTTAGCAGCAATGAATGCTTAATCTGATCATGATAATAGAAAAATCTGGACGAGTCCATTATTTGAAGGTAAGATGAGATATGTCGGTTTCAGTCTATCTTTATTCATGTATAGTGTTATTTTCTTTTATGTAAAGCTGTATATTAAAAGGAAATATTTTTAATTCTATTTCATTGAGCTTTCTGCATAAATGATATTTTGGCTTATAAAATATATTGTGCATTTAGGAAAATATAATTTTCATCTGTCTAAAAATATATTAATGACAATAAAAATTAATTTGAAAGCCCAATGTTTATTATAATAAAATTAATTAAAAACAGGGCTTTTCCATTTTTTTTTCAAAATATATATTATTTCCATTACTTTTTAAATGCCAAAATAACACTGACCAAAGCATGCCAAGTTTTTTTATTATAGTTATCAATTATTTACTAATAAATATAAACTTTTTTAAAAATTATAAAACAATTGGGTAAATAATAGTTGCATTTTCAGTGATAGTATTTGTTAATATTTTTAAACACTTTACTTGTGCATTCACCTATTTAAACATCAATTTTGTTATATATTGTAGCCATAGTGGTGGGTCTTTATTTAATTTAAATATTTTGTGTACCAAATGATAATATGCAAATGTTAGGCATTTTTTTAAAATAATTGCCAAACATTTTTTAAAATATAATATGAATATTTTATTATGTAATATAATTTGTAAATGTAGATAAAAGAGTAAGAAAAGTGTAAAATAAGATAAATACTTACTTTTGTTCTCTCTCTTCAATAATTTTGTTTATTTACCAATATTAATTTTTAAGTTTAAAAAATGTAGTAAAAAATATCTTTAGTAAGTTATTTAGCAATTTTAATTTTAACCTGTTAAGAAAGAGAAAGTTTTGTATTTAAGATTATTTTGAAAAGATAAAATATATAAGATTTTAACTTCGTTAAATTTTACTTTAATTAATTAATTGTTTTTTCTCTTTATCTCCCTCAAATCAATGTAATTAACTGATTATGTTATTACACTTTCTAAAAAAAAATTTTAAGTAAAACATCTCAAAACAATTTTGATTCTAATTTAAGTTTATGATGTGTTTACTTATGTCAGTGTTGAAAGAGAAAAATAAGTGAACAATGTTTTTTGTGAAAATTGATATAATTGATTATTATAAAATTTTGTCATATAGTAGACGAGATTGTGATCGATTTGAAGACAAGGTTGTTCCAAATTAGGGGTGCTGTAGTCAGAAGATTAAGGTGACTTGTAAAAAGCAGTCAGTCTTGTTTCTGCTACTGAAAAAGATAGTAGGAGAAAAGAAGCTCCTGTCACAGCTGCTAAAAAGAAATAAGCAGCATTCATATCCAATCTATTGCAGTTTTAACCTAGCTGTTAAAATGTTATAAGCTTAGTTATAAAATGTTTTTCACAAAAAACCATGCACTAAATTTAGCTAAAAGTTAGCACCATCTTTCTTCATGTAATCTACCTCTAAAAATATAAAGAGAAATAAGTTACCCCTGCAATCTTTTCTTCAACCAAGAACATAAATGTCATATATATTATTCTCATCTAAAAATTTTATTGAGAAAATAGGATTAAAATTTTGCTGATTGGTAACCTGAAAATATTGCATACCAAAGAGTGATAAATTAACCATGTTCATTGTGTAGAAGCTTTCAAGAAGAAAACTTCCTGGAAAAACTGGAAATTACATATGCAAATAAGGACTCCACATAAGAATAAATCCATGGTTAAATGTATTTTTATGTTCACATTGTATTTCATTTTTAGTTTAACAGATTTTTTTTATAGAATTAATCATGGATAATTTTGAATAATTCTATTTATTTAATAATAACTTGTGAAACATGTTTTAATCCATTTAATTTTCTTATCAAAATTATGAAAATAGTTTTTTTAAGTAATTTAATATTTATTAAATTATATTTAACATTTTCTTTTGAAACATTTTTTATTTGATTTTCCCTCCAAAACATAACATAAGGTTAATTAAGCTAATTTAAAGGTTTGATCTCTGATTATGACAATTTTTTTTCCAACTTTTGTTATTTAAACAAATAAATCAATGAGAACAAAAGCTATAAATTTAATGAATAGAAATCAATTGATTAATTATAATTTTATGAAACTATATTTTTTTGATAAAATGTTTAAATGTTCATATTATCATGTCATTTCTTTTTTTTTCTTTTTTAATTATTAATTAGTTAGTTTATTAAATAATAGTTTAAATATTTTCTAGTCTTAACATCTTAATTCATTCAGCTATCTGTTCTATGAATTGACAGGGTGTGTGATTTTATTTCAATATAGCATAAGGTTTGAGGGATGTTTTCAAATTGTCCCAGTAAAGTTATTTTAAAATAAATTAGAATAAGCTGTTATATTTATTTACCTCTTGCACATTATAAGAGTTTATATAATCACTTTCTGAGTGAGATTACAGTGTAATGGTTAGTTATAGGAATGTAAGGTATAAAAATGTTGGTGTTTGAACATCCAGATGATAATCCTGGATGGCATAAATGTATCACCTTTAAAGTTCTATGCACTACATTTTATATAAAAAAAACTTTTTTATTAGAAATTTATTTTATATATGGATAGTATACTGATAATATTATGTGGCCAAAGTATTGATAATTTTCAGCATGTTTCTCTATCCCAACAGAATGTTTTTATTATTATAAGTGATGTGTTAGCATTTAAGTATGTACCTTCAGAGTTTTGTGTATATTCCTGCTTAAGTATTGCATTGGCTATATAATAAGCCTGTCTATAGTGGGTCCTTTAAAATACAGGCACAAGATGAACTGTTGATTAATGATTCTTAATATTGTTATTCATGATGATTTGATTATTCTTCTGTAATGCTGAGGATGCACCTTGTGATTTTTTATATTATGACTTCCATGCTTTTATTCATTTTATATGTATTCCTTATCATATATATATATATATATATATATATATATATATATATATATATATATATATATATATATATATATATATATATATATATATATATATATATATATATATATATAAATATATATATATATATATAAACAAACAAAAAACAAAGCGGAAGCAAAAATCATCAATTCAATACGATATTCTTGCGATTTGAATTGATGATGTTTGCTTCTGGTTTGTTTTTGTTTTTAATTTAATGGCAGTTGAGGCAGGTTTAAGAAATTAACAGAAAGTACTTCTGCAGATTATAAGGATTGTTTATAATAGTTTGTAATCCATTAAATTTATTATTTCAGTTATAATTACAATTTTGTTTTAATTAACAGACATTTTATTTATTTTATATATTTACTATATTTCTTTTATCTTTAATTTGATTAATTACTTTTTGGAGATTACTGTGCATTTGCCATCTCATGATGTACATCCCTATAACTCCTCTGAACCATTACAATATATTTTAAAATAATTTTATATAAATAACTTATACAATAAATAATTATTATAACAGCATACTCTTATGCAACTGTAGATATTTTCCACTTAAATATTTACAACAACAAGTTGGAGGCAGTGATATATTCTGGGATGCAAATATGTGAAACTTCATTCATGTACATATTAAGTAATTCCGATTTCATATAATTACTGTGTAAATGTTGAATATGAAAGTAGCTTTATTTACATTAATCAAATTATGTATACTGTTATAAAGTATATATCATTAATTTTATCAACTTCAATTTATTATATGAACATCAGCAGTCATAAATTTATATATATATTAACAATCAAAAATAATTTATGAATATATTATTCAATACGCAGATGTTTTATAAAGGATATTATTTAAATAAATATTCAATTGAAAGTCATTACCAAAAACAGAAAAAAGTAACGATGTATTTTGTCTATATTATAGTCCTAATTTTTGTTAAAAATGAGGAAGTAAAAAGAAAATTATTGTGCTAGTTTCCTTTTAATAAAAAAGCAAATCGTTTAGTATAATTAATTATTAATTTTTTTAAAAAAAAAAAAAAGATTAAGAAGCTTTATTCTTTAAAAAAAAATTATTTTCACAAAAGTTAAATGATTCCCAAACTCAAATTGTTCAAAGGAATTTATGCTATAGTGAATGTTAAATATAATATTTGAAAATCTATATAGCTTTTATTAAGTAAAATCATATTATCTGTAATAAGTTTATAAAAGTTTGAGAAAATTATGATTAGGTTAATTTAAAATAATACTAATAATAGAAATAATAATACCTATTATTGTGACTAACAGTATTTCGTAAGACAATATTGAATCTATTGAAAAATAAAATAATAATTATTTAATGCATTTTTCAATATTTTTGTTACAATAATTCATTTTAATATTATTTTATTTTATTTTTTTATTATAAATTATTTTCTACGTTTCTCTCAAAAATTGAAAAATGAAAATTAACAATTTTCAGTACAATCTATTTTTGTTATATTTATTTAAAAGTCAATGAAAATATAATGCAGCTCAATCTTTTTTTACTAACAAATGACTTTTCATTGTTTTTAGTTTGAGTTGCCCTTAGATTTCTATAAATCAACAGTCACCATAACTTCTACTGACGCGTGACTGAATATTATCATTTTCAATTATTATTCAGTTTTTTTCTGTATGCATGATCCATTTATATTTTTCCTTTCATTCAGCAAAATTTATTTTCATTCATCTATTTACAAAAAAATCATTTGCAATGATTTGAGGTACATTTTAAAGTTTATTTGTCGATTTTTTGTTATCTCTTCTAGCTGTAGATGCTCATTCTATTCTCTTCTTTTGTTAATGAATTCTCTCACCAATATATTTCTCATTTGATTATTCTTTAGAACTATTGAGATGCTTATCTTTATATTTCACTGTGTTGTATAAAATCATTGTGATGAACTGTTTACTAAATAGCAAAATTTCAAATTACTAAGTAAGCTCTAATAAAACGTATTTATTAGAAAACTTCATTGTCAAGAATATAGACATTTATTTTTATAATATTATTTCTACCAAAAGCAAGTTTAATTTTATAATTATTTTTTTCAACCAGTAAATTTTCTTATTAAATGGAATTTTCTTAGCTGTTATATATTTTTACTAATTTCAAGCAATCTTTAAATTATTTTAGAAATATCATTGAAAAATAATTGAGAAGTTTTACTATTTGTCTTTTCTTTTTTCTTTTTGTATTTATGTAATAGTATTCATAACTTTATGAAGTTCAGAAAAATTGTTTCCAAATATAATAATGTTGTGATCAAAATTAAAATGACTTTAGTGATCTGTGTTTAATTTTATACTATTAGCTTTCCATTTTCATTCCACAAGATATTTATACAATTATTAAACAATTTTAAGTATAAAACTTAACCTGTCATAACTGTTTAATAAATATTTCCTTGAACCTAAAAGTAATCTGGTTTTAAATCTTGATATTTCAAAGCTTTGATAAGTGAAGAGGTACAATTTTATAGTCAAATTTTTTTTTATAAATTTGTGGTTATGTTTTTCTTGTTGTTGATGCTGTTGTTGTGGTTGTTATTATTATTATTTTATTAAATTTTCTCCTTTATTTGGCCTACGATCTTTATACAATCAGATTTGTAGTTATACTAATTATTTTAAATTAGTTTATAAACAATTTTATAATAATATTAAATTCAAATGTCATGGTAGATTAATTTAAATTTATTTTATTTACTTATGTATTTTTTGTTTTGTTTTTTCATTTCCTTTTATTATTATATACTTATCTCTTTTATTCTTTAGTGCACAATATGTAATTGGGTAAATGCTGTTGGTTTAGCATTTAAATAAATGAATTGAATTATTATTATTATTATTATTATTATTATTATTATTATTATTATTATCATTATCATTATTATTATTATTATTATTATTATTATTATTATTATTATCATTATCATTATTATTATTATTATTATTATTATTATTATTATTATTATTATTATTATTATTATTATTATTATTTCTACAATTATTATTATATTTATTATTATTATTATTATTATTATTATTATTATTATTATTATTATTATTATTATTATTATTATTATTATTATTATTGTTAATATTATTATTATTACTGTTACTGTTATTGTTGTTGTTGTCATTATCATCACTGTTGTTGATATTGTTATTATTGTTGTTGTTGTTATTATTATTATTATCATTATTATTTGACTGTTGTTGTTACAATGATTAACACTATTTTCAGTTTTAGTTGACATTTTTTGATCTAGGTCTGTATAGTTATGCAATTTTAATACATAGCATGATGATAATTTATATAAAGAAATTGCAGCAAATATATGGTATGAGCAAGTAATTAGACATTAGGCAAAATTATACATTGTTTCCACTTAAGTATGAACTATGATATTGTAAGATTTTAAAGTTTTATTTCATAAAATGGTTTTTATTATATTATTATAATAAATATATTATCTTACATATGAAATCTGTATTTTCTCTCTTGTCTGATTGATAAATCTACATTTATCCAGTGTCACATGTCAAATTCACAACTGCTATGTTTAAAAAAGAAGTAATTCACCATTTAATAAAAAAAAAAACATTGACAATTAAAAAACAGTACAAGTGCCTTAACTACAAAGATACAGTATATATTTTAGGGTAAATATTCCCAGCCAGCTTCAGAAACAGCCACAAATGGCAGTTCATAATTTGATGTTAAGGCTGTCTTTACCTTAGTTCAGATAAATGATATACTTAGCAATGGTTAAGAAACTTTTATAAATTAGCAATGTTTAATAAAAAATATATATATTTCCATTACATCTTTAAAAAATTGCTAAAGCAGCCAATCAAAAAAATTACGAATATTATATTTAATAAAAAAATGTTTAAAAAATGACCAGTATTTTTGTATTCTGACTTCAACTAAATAGTAACTATTAATAAAGCTTTAAAAACAGTTACAATTAGTCATGATGCCATTGGGAAAAATATTTTGTTTAGAGGACAATCTGGTAAATATATATTTGAAGCCATAAAGCTACCTAATGTAACAGATATACTTAGAAATATAAATTTTTATTTAGCTTTTTTAAAATTTTGAAATTTTTATAATATTAAAATGTTTTGTTTAATTTACATTAAATGTATAAAAAAGTTGTTAAAGCAAACAAATATCACAAAAATGATGGGCTGAAATTATTCTTTGTAACAACTGTCTTTCTGATTGATATACAATTCTCATACTTAAAATCTTTCATTTAAATTACATTAAATCTTAAACAAATTGATAGAGCAATTAAAAATACAATAAGCCTTTATAAGGCTGAGTGCATCTGGTTACAGCATAATATTTTAGTTTGAGTTACAAATTATAAACATTTTAATAGGCAAGAGATTATTATGTTATTTGTAATAAAAACATAAAACTTTAAATTTCAGTTAAAAGTGAATATTTTTGTAATTCACATTCATCTCTTTTTTGGGTGTATATTTTTAGACATAAATAATATTTCCACTCTATTACATTTTGAAGTATATGAATAAAAATATCTGAAAAAAAATTTTTTTTTCAATATACATTTTAATCTAAGCCATTACTCTTCAGTTTTCCAGATCACAAAACTTTACAAATATATTTACATTATTTTTTAACTATTTATCAATATCATATTATTACAACTTCATTGACAAGAAGTATTTTCTATTCACATTATTGATAGTATCTATTGCCCATAAGTACATTATTTATTATTAAAATAAACATTTTAAAGTTATTCAAAAATATCATAAGAAAATGTTTGCATAGCTTTTTATGGGTTCTATTCTTTTAATACAATTTATCTTACACACACACACACACACACACACACACACACATATATATATATATATATATATATATATATTATTTCTGTTAATAACTGAAATTTTATGTTTACATAGTTTTATTCAAATTTGCAATCCATAGTAAACTTCACCAAAAATGTGCTCAGCATTAGGTAATAAAAAAGAAAGAAACCACTTCATTGCACAGATGAACAAACATTTGTAAATTTGAAATATAAGTACAATCAAAAGGGAAAATGAATATTAAATAGTTTTATTACCTTTTTTTTTTACATTTCAACACTTAAATGCAAATCATTTTCAGGGATACTAAACATATATACATGTTAAAAAAATGCTAAATGATCTATATGTAACTGGTAGAAACAAAGACATTTTGTAATATGTATTACACAAATATAAAGTTTCAGTATTTTTAATAACGTACATAAAAGTGTGAACACAGAAAAATACAATTCTACTGAAATACAAGAATATTACAAGTCTTTAACAAATGATGATAAATTATGAACACACCCATATATTGTGTTTTCCTGAAAGTTTGTTATGATGGGGTTTTAGTTCTACTTATATGTTGGACTATTTCCATCATCTAATATGGGTATTGAATATCTATAAAAAATGTAACTTTATTTATATATTTCAAATGCATGCACAATGTTTCAAAATATATTATTTCCCCTTCTTCAGAGGTTGCTGGCCTGACCAGTGACAGTACTAGCATGGGAATCAAACCTAAATCCTTAGATTCTTGAATATTGAATTTTAATGTAACCCTTTAACCAAGTGAGACATCATGGCAAAGGCAACAATCAGTAGAAATTTCATGTACTTATGAGTTCCTCCTGATTCTTTCATCTTTTTCTAAGAGAAAATTCGATTAATGGTGTCCAGATATTATGTACAGTCGCACTAGTTTGACTTATAAGATTTTTTGCCATTGCCATGTGAGTGGCTGCTTTAATTATTCTTCTTTGGACCTTTTCTTTTCTATCCAATATTTTTGTACTTTCCCAATTGAACATATGTATATTGGTACATACATGGTCTGCTCTCCTAGACACATCTGTATTCCAATACACACCAAAATAGCATACAAATTAAGAAAAAATTGAAACAGCTTTCCAGAGCCACATCACATTATGAGGAATTTTACTATCTCCAAATATAAACTTGAAATGCTGAAAAGTAAAAAAAACTGCATCTATAAAATATGATGTGAATATGAAATAATATATATTGATGAGACCAGATCATCCCATTGAAAAGTGATTGCAAGAACACCAACTGATAATTAGAAGAAATAAAACAGATGTGTCTAAGATAGCAGACTATGTTTGTACCAATGAATATATGTTAAATTGGGAAAATACAAAAATATTGGATAGAGAAAAAAAAGTACAAAGAAGAAAATTTAAATATGCTGCTCACATGACTATGGCAAACAATAACATAAATCAATCTAATGTAACTATACATGATGTATGGAAACCACTAATCAACTTTGCTCTTTCAAAAAGGTGGACAAATCAGGAAAAACTACATAAATAAGCACATGGAATTTTTACTGATTGTTGTGTTTGGCAGGATGGCTCAATAGGTAATGAGTGTTATCTTAAAATTCAATACTCAAGAATCTAATCGTCAAAATTCAATTCCCATGCTACTACTTTCACTGGTCAGGCCAGCAACACCTGAAGAAGAGAGGCAAGAATAATTTTTTTCGAAACATTGTGCATATACTAATCTGTGAACTATTACTAATAGTTGAATGTATTTGGGATATTTAAATAAAGTTAAACATTTTAAAGACATTCAATACTCATATTAGATGATAGAAATAGTACAACATTTAAATACACATAAAACAATATATATATATATATATATATATATATATATATATATATATATATATATATATATATATATATATATATATATATATATATATATATATATATATATATATATATATATATATATATATATATATATATATATATATATATATATATGACAATAGATGGTGTTCTACCAAAAACACCATCAAGTGTAGTTTTTGTTTACATAAACATCAGAGCAAGCATTCACTATCTCTAACTTTAATTTCCACCTTCAGATCATGATTTCAAGCTATTTGCTATCATCAGTGAAGGACAGGAATAAGAAAATAGATCTAAACACAAAATCTGAGCATTTATGAAACAGTTTCTATTCAGCTTGCAAGCGTGAATCTTTTAGACACGTAATGTCTTCAAACTCAACTTAGCAAGCCAGATAGCTACATGGGTCTGATCTCAGTTCAGCATCACCACATAGTAGAAGCCTCTGCAATATATATATATATATATATATATATATATATATATATATATATATATATATATATATATATATATATATATATATATATATATATATATATATATATATATATATATATATCATTGCAAGTCAGACCTCAAAGGTACTGATGATAGCAAATAGCTTGAAATCATGATCTGAAGATGGAAATTAGAGATAGTTAATGCTCGCTCTGTTGTTTATGTAAACAAAAAACTATGCTTGACGGTGTTTTTTGGTAGAACACCATCGATTGTCATAAATACAAGCATCAGCAAGTTTTAACTTGTGATTTTTTTGTTTTTCATAAATGTACCTTTGAGGTCTTTCTTGCAATGTTATATATTGCAGAGGCTTCTACTATGTGGTGATGCTGAACTGAGATCAGACCCATGTAGCTATCTGGCTTGCTACGCTGAGTTTTAAGACATTACATGTCTAAAAGATTCACACTTGCAAGCTGAATAGAAACTGTTTCATAAATGCTCAGAGTTTGTGTTTAGATCTATTTTCTTATTTCTGTCCTTCACTGAAGATAGCAAATAGCTTGAAATCATGATCTGAAGGTGGAAATTAAAGTTAGAGATAGTGAATGCTTGCTCTGATGTTTATGTAAACAAAAAACTAAGCTTGATGGTGTTTTTGGTAGAACACCATTTATTGTCATAAATACAAGCGTCAGCAAGTTTTAACTTGTGTTTTTTTCATATATATCATATATATATATATATAGAAAAATATATTTTTATATATATATATATATATATATATATATATATATAAAGAGAAAAAAGATTTATATAAAATTACTCATGAGAAAAATATGGAATATTTGATACTTTTCTGTGTTCAAATGTTTTTGATGTGTTTTTTTTTTTTCTTATGTAAGTATAGGCAATGAATTATTTACAAATAAATAAATAAATAAATGTCAATAATTATTTTAATTAACAAGATAATAAAAATTTGTTGGAAATGTTTCAGTAATTTTTAGTTATGTTTTATAGTTCTATCCAAATAAAAAAATGATTATATTTCTTCTTTACATAAATAGAATTAGTTTGAATTTATCTCATGTAATTCTAATCTTATATCCCCAGCGATATGTCATACTGTTTCTTGTGCAGACTTGGTAGTACACGTTTTTACGTTTTTTCCAAATGACAGCCTTTTTGCTACTTTTTAAAAAAATATATAATAAAACTTGTTGTAACTAATGGCAAGAATAATAAGTAGCAAATATACTTTATTAAAATCACTGATAATAAGAATGTAATTAAGTGATTATAATAAATTTATCAAAATGAATCCAGTTAAATTAAATCAATTTTATTTCATTTTGTGGCTGTATTTTTAAACTTTCTTATACACATAATTAAAAAGTCTATTGTAAATAATGTTTATAATATTTATTTTAAATAATGCTTATAGAAAAATAAAATTTGAAATGTATATATATTTTCAAATTGTATTCTTATCTCATTGGATCTTTTGACTTAGGTAAATCTTAATACAACCAACCTTCAGTCCACAAATCTAAGAAATTTCTTATACATGAGGAATATGGAATAACCACGAAGGTCTGTAGAGTAATCTACTACATTAAAATATTTTGGTGGTTTCTTGCCTCTTACTTGGGCATACAATGAATACACACCAAATACAATCCTCTCCTGGAATTTAAACGAATGAAGCATACTAAATGCTAGATAAATTCTTGATCGTCCTATCTATGAGAATCGATCACTTGGGCTATAAACATACCCGAACATTATATTTAAAATCTTCCTCTCATGAAAAACAAAGCTTTCGGGAAGATCATTTTTCATCCCACAAAATAAATATATTATAATTATTACCTATGCGAATATTAAGCATATACCAATGCTATATCTGGGCAGGATAAGTAAATACACTGATTATAATAAACTTATGTTACCGTGTATACTTTGATCAACATCTGAAATCAATGGACATCATAGAATAAAAGTATAATAATTTTAATTTTAATAAAGGAACATTCAAAATAGTTGGTAGCATACTATCTTAAACTACATAAAGTGGATGTGTTATTTAAGAATAATTAGGAATAAATTCCTCAATTAATACAGTATAAATTCCTTTCAAAACTTTAACAATAAATATTTTGTTATAGCATTTTTTTAGTTACTTCTGATAATTTTCAATATTTATTTTACCCCTTAAATATCTAAATATTTTTCTTTTATGTATCTAACATACAAAATTTCTACCTACAATTGTATGTAATAATTAAAACATATTTTATAGATTTTTTCTTTCGTGTTAAATATCAACTTAACCTATAATAATTATATTAAAACATACCTTTGTCATTACAAGGCTATTAAATATCACTTGACCATACAGACTTTAACCTATGTGATATAACAAAAAAATACATATCATTTATAACTTAGTTTTAAACAATCATTAATTAACAAGTGCATACTCTCTCATTAGAAAATGTTTTTCTGTTGAGCAATTGGTCCAGGTGAAGTGCTTTATCCAGTCGTATTTCACGAAGCAAGTTTAAAAACAATAAACGCATGGTATTATTTCCTTTAAGTAAAAGTTTTCTCTTATTTTGTGCGTTTAATAAATTAGGTAAAAAAACATATAGCAGAATTGAAGATCAATTCTTACTTGAATTAAACTACTACAATTTTGGGATCCAAGAAAAAAAATAGACTTCTAATATAGACGAATATTTGACTATAGATGATAAACATACACAAAAATTTTTTTTTATTGACGATACATATACTTATTAGCTAGCTTACTTATGCATGAAAATGCACAATTTTCCGAGAGATTATTATGATAATAACTGCAATCAATTTACGTGTACAGGAAGTTTTAATAATTCCAACTGATGTATAATATAATATATCATTTATTTTTATCATTAAGTCACTAAGATATTTGGTTTTGTTCATACTTTAGGAATTATAATTTTTTTTTTTAAACGGTAACTTCTCCGTAAGAATGCCCCTATATAACTTTTCCTATATTTACTCTGAGAAAGTTTATATATATATATTTATTTATTTATTTATTTTTAAAATATACAGGTGCATAATTTAATCTTATTTATCATTATTATTATTTCCAGACAATTCTTGGTGAATAAAACATATTTTAACGTATGTAACTACATTACTTGTAAAGGCAGACAATATTGAGAAAGAGCGCGAAAATGTTTCTAGTTGATTTTCCTTGGTTTCAAAATATTTCTTTCAATTATTATTATTTTTTTTCTTTCTATACCAAGAAAATATCAATAAATGACATAAAGTTAATAAATAATTATTTCTCACTTGGAAATCATTTATCTACCTTAATTTAGACATAATAACACTTTTCGTGATTCCCTTAGTTAATTCTGTCATTTTTGAACTTTAGCATGAGACAATAAATTTTTAAGTATAAAAGGTCTTTAAATAGGTAGATGGCAAAGAAAATCAGGATATCTTATCAAAAAAATTTAGCCACACATTATATTATTAAATTTTTACATTGATTACATTTATTTCTGCAAAATAAAATGAAAAAATTGAGTTACCAAATTTCAGCACTGTTCCTTCCTTGAAAACTAAAAGCAGACTATCTTTTTTTTTTTTTTTTTCAAAAAAAATGATCTTGATTATGAAATTGGTTGTTTGGTTTTTTTTTTTTTTTACTTTAGCGACCTCTTCCAGAAAAATAATCATTTGATTATAATATAAACAAAAGAAAGGAAAAACTTATTACAATCATATAGTTTTCAGTATTATTTACCTGGATTACAAAGTAATTTGACAATATAAAATAATAATAATAAATACATTAAATTAACAATCAGTGATGTATAATTCTTTAAACATTATTTTTTTTTCTTTTTTTTTTTTTAATTTTTTTTTTTTTTTACAAAAAGAAATTACCAGAAGTTATTGTGCTTTATGATAAGACACTCATCCACTCTCCTCTCTACCCATCCAATCAATTACTGTTTAGCTTTTATACCATATTAATTTGCTCTAATTATTAATATCTCAATTAAATTATTCATGTTCTCTCTTTAAAATGACATTGAGTTATTAAATCTATTAGTTATTCACCCAAAACATGCCAAAGTGAGTGAATAGCATACTTTATTAATCAATTATTACTATTGTTATTTTATCTTTTTATTTCTTTAAAGAATAGCATTGTTTTCCTGCAGAAATAATGCCAAGTAAACCAAGTGTCAATAACACTAGGTTACAATATATATATATATATATATATATATATATATATATATATATATATATATATATATATATATATATATATATATATATATATATATATATATATATATATATATATATATATATATATATATATATATAAAGGTTTTTATCAATATTATAAGTATAAATATCTCAATGAAATGTGCTTATAATTGCCTTTTCAAGGGTATATATATACCGAAAAATAATTAGTTGTGTTTTATTACTTATTGAAATGTGTTATTATAAATATTTATACAAATAAAAAGTTTTGAATTGTAAGTATATACATTACAATTTCTAAAATATTATATAAAAAATAATGGTTGTAAAAGCAAAACATTTGAAGTCTATCATTTTACACTAAGATATCATATGTCAAGCAATATCTATAATAGAAAAAAATGTTACTTTTTGGAAATCTAAAATATAAAGCAAAGTTTTTATTGAATTTTTATTTAAATTTCACAAGTAATTCATATATAACTTACTTGTTATTATGAATAAATTTTTTTGTAAAATTAATCATAACTCCATTTGCACATTCTCTCCCAAAAACAAAATGGTTACCAGTGAAGGTCTACAGAAAAATAAATATATCATTAATTTAAACTGCCATTTACATAAAATTTCAGAATCTAATGTCCAATTAATATACATATGTACTGAAAACAAAAAAAAAAAACAACAACACAAGCTTATAACAGTTTTGTTGATGGATTTTTCAATTTAAATCAATTTAAAACAAAAACAGAAATGTAATCTTCTTGCATTCTAGATTTGAAATATACTAGCAATTATACTATTTTTGTCAGTTCAAAATTATTGTTTTTCTGAAGCTTTGTGGTGATGGTGTTCTAGCTGTATTTTTATATTGGACTATTTTCATCATCTAATATGTGTGTCGAATGTCTTTAGAAAAGTTTAATTTTATTTAAATATTCCAAATACATTCAACTGTTATAATTATAAATTTATTAAACACACATTGATTACGTAAGTAATATTTACTGAGGATGTAACCTCGAGAATATGCGTGTAAAATGTGATAGTAATATCCCAACAAACAGCTTAGTATATGCACTGACTGTTAATAATATCATACAAAAAGGTTAGTATATGCACCAACTATTAATAATATCACAGCAAATAGGATAGTTTATGCACAACATTTAAAAAGGTATTTTTCTCCTTTCTTTTTCAGGTGTTGCTGTCATGACCAGTGACAGTACTAGCATAGGATTCGAACCTGGGTTTTTAGATTCTTAATTATTGAATTTTAAGGTGATGCTCTAACCAACTGAGCCAATCTACCAAAGGCAACAATATGTAGTAATTTCATATATTTATCTATGAGGTTCCTCCTTATTTCTCCACTTTTTCCTAAAAGCAAATTTGATTAGTGGTTTCCATAAATTATGAAGTCACACT
Organism: Epiperipatus broadwayi; assembly: GCA_028023455.1. Classification (NCBI taxonomy): domain Eukaryota; kingdom Metazoa; phylum Onychophora; class Udeonychophora; order Euonychophora; family Peripatidae; genus Epiperipatus; species Epiperipatus broadwayi. The sequence continues at coordinate 3,412,298 of JAQFVV010000067.1, read as the reverse complement.
AGGTTGGCTTATGTGATTTTTTGCCTTTGTAATGTGAACAGCCTTTTTAAATTTTCTTCTTTGTACCTTTTCTTCTTTATCCAATATTTTGGTATTTTCCCAATTGAACATATGTTCATTAGTACATACATGGTCTGCTACCTTAGACACATCTGTTTTCTCTCTTCTAATCATCAGTTTATGTTCTTGCAAATACTTATCAATGGGACAGCTGGTCTCACCAATATATGTTCTTCCACATTCTCATGGAATTTCATAGATGCAGTATTTTTCTTTTCAGCATTTTATATTTAGGCTTTGTAGATATTATAATTCCTCATAGTGTGGTATGGTTCTGAAAAGCTGTTCTGATGTACTGATTGCAGATTTTCCTTCATTTGTCTGCTATTTTTGGAATGTATGAGTACACTACAGTACCAATAATTGTCTTTTTATGTTTCTTTTTGTTGTCTAAGGATTCACGTTTGAATCCCATGCTAGTACTGTCACTGGTCAGACCAGCAACACCTGAAAAAAAGGGACAAATACCTCTCAAAACACTGTGCATATACTAACCTGTTTGCTGTGATATTACTAACAGTTGGTACATATACTAACCTGTTTGCTATGACATCACTAACAACTGAATGTATTTGGAATATTTAAATAAAATTAAACTTTTCTAAAGACATTCAACACACATATTAGATGATGGAAATAGTCCAATATAAAAATACATCTTAGACTTATGATTTATTAGTTAATGTTCAAAATCTCAAGTTTTTATGAGTCAGTGATATGAGAAAAATTCTCAGGAAATTTTAGCTTGGATAGTTATCAGTTTGAGCATGTATACCAGTTTAAAGAGATTGGTAAGTTTATAAGTAGAAAAATGAATTTGAATACTGAAGTACAGAGTAGCTTCAGTTAATTGCATTTTTTTAACAAATTAAAAGATAGACCATTTCAGCATTGAAAAATATTTATTGCAATTAGGTTAACTATAAAAAGCAGTTATTTATCCAATTTATTGTATGGAAATGGGACTTAAAGTACATAGTTTCATTCAAATATAAAGGCATTAGAGAAATTTTATTTAAAGCATGCTCCATAAAATTTAAAAATATATAATGACAAAGTCATGAATCCAATCAATGTTTTTGATCTTGTTTGGTGGTATACTATTGAGTCCACTACCACAAAATCACACTATTTTATTAAACTTGTAAATTGAATGAACAATGAAAAACTTTCTAATTTTTTTATGATATGTTTGTAACATGATTTTTGTGTGGAAATATACCTTATTTATGTTATAAAGCGTATATCAATGCAATTGTAAAGATGATAAATGTTGATTGTTTTGCAAAAAAAAGACATTTTGACAAAAAAATAGAATATATTGGAGAACTATAATTGGATATTGATTTTGAAGTATTTCAGGAAAGAAAAAGATTTTCAGCTAAAGAAATTTAAAAATAGCATTTTCAAAATATCAAATAATCAGAGAAGTTGGCTGACAGTTTATATATGTGAACTTGTTTAACAGTCACAGATCTGTTTGTACAGTCATTCCAAATTTTATTTGTAGAGCAATCTTTTTATTTTTATCCCCTCTTTTTATTTTTCCTTGAAACTGGACTGACGATATTTATCTTAATGACTTTTGTTATATAGCACTCCTAATTCATTATAGAACATTTCTAACGTCATTCAAAGTTTTTCTTATGATATATAGAATCATTATAAGCATAGTGAATAGTGGAATTAATGATCTCCATTAATAATCCCATGTTTCTAAATACTTCGCAAAGTAATGTGATGAAATCATTTGTTAATATTTATATTTATCTTAGGCAAAAAAAAAAAGAACTTAAAATTTACTTTTCCATTTGGCACTTAATGAATACACATCCGTCATAATATATAACAAATAATAATTATATTAAAACTCTAAGAAAAAAAATTATCCATCAAAAAAAAAGTCGGCTCCTTTTTTTTTTAATACATCTGTTAATATCAGGTAATTTTTCAAAGATTATCATCATCGTTAATATTATTATTACTATTGCACTTCCAGCACAGAATAGTGATATCAAATTGTTTTATTTGCATTAATATATATATATTAAATTTCATTTTATGTAATTTATATAAATATATTTATATATATATATATTTGCATTAATATATATATATTAAATTTCATTTTATGTAATTTATATAAATATTTTAATACATAAGAATATATTGTTTTTCAACGTATGGAAATTAAATTACAATCTTCATCAATTTAGGATTTATGTAATTTTTTAAAATATGTTTGTTAAAAATTTTTAATGTAATTATTTTATCAAGCTTATTTACAGAATAATTAATTATCATTACATCTATACAAAACTAATAATTATTTTTAATAAAACATTCATCTATTTTCTTTTTTGCTTACATGTGATAAATAAGAGACTATATTTATTTTGGAAATTCTTTAAATTAATATTTTTAATTGATAATCCATTTATTTTTTGAAATAAATTATATTTATTTATTTTTTATATGTGATAGCCTTTTAAAACCAGATGAAAAAACTCACTGCATCAATTCTGTTTCGTAATTGAATAAATATTTTTAAGGTGGAATTGTGATAAAACAGTAAACATTAGCAATCATTCTGGGAGATCCAGTGGTTTTCATTAGAGAAAGTGTCCAAAAGTTCTTAATATAAAATAACAATGTTTTAAATTACTAGCCTTAAGGTGAATCATGTAGTTTATTTTTACGTTAAAAAAAAGGTGAATTCACTTTTATTTTAGCGTACATATTTTATTTTTATTGAAAGTACAGATTTAAATATTTGTAAACTTATAAATATACACATTCCAATGCATAATTCTAACTGATAAAATATTCAAAAAAATTTAGGGCAAATATAATATCCCTCATCACTATCTAGTTCAACTATTAAGTACCATGTTTATAATTACTCAACATTTTGAAGATGAAGTGATATTTTTTTTTTTTCAAAAAACCATATTTCAAATTTTAAAAAAATGTTAAACTGATGAAAGAAATACATTATTAATGTATATTTAAAATAACACGTCATTCATTAAAAAATATGTTATATGCAAATTTTAAATTATAATACTGCCTTCAGTTGTTTTTTTTTATCATGAAAACTTTGCAATTTTAAATTTACCTTCAACAACAGATCACATAAGAATATTAAATTAAGGACATTATAAAAAGAGACATTTTTTATAAACCAATTTAAAGAATGTTCAATAAATAGATAAACTGCTAATATCGATATTCACAATTCTTGAAGAATCACGTGATATCTCATTTTTTGTGTGTCTATGCGACTTATGTTGATAATGATTATAATATAGTCGATAAAAGGTTTGCTTAATTCATATATTATTACTGTTATTATTAACATTATTATAATTAAAAAAATAGCATTGTATAATTTAAAGAATTTCCATAATAAATATAGAAAAAATCATTGACATGATATTCAATAAAAGTGATGAAGGACATTATACTATGTGGTTAATGTTGCATACAAATTAGTTATTGATTTAAGATAGTTATAAATTATTTCATAATTAGCACAACCAAACTTCTGAGTAAAAGAAATAAGTAATTGAATAACTTAATACAATATATTTAAAAATAAGTTCTGCCATATTTTTCTAATTCTCTCTAAGTACTGTAATTATAAACATGTTCAACATTAGATATTGATTGTGAATATTAATAATGTGAATGGCTATAAAAAACCTTTGTATATGTACGTGTATAATTTTATGTAAAAAATGGTTAAACATACTTTTTCAGAGTGTAATCCATTTTATATTATTCATTAACAATTAAATCATTCATTACTTGGGAAAGTATAAAAAATCATTTTTAAAAAAAAACTAGAAGAATAAAAAAACATTTACTGTAAACTCTTTGGAAGAAGAATTTGATTTAAGTATGAACACCACAAGTATATTAATAAGCATGTATTCTAAATGTACATGTAAATTAATTGTGTATGAAGAAGTGTCTAAAGCTTTGTGATTATTATCTAAAAAAAAAAAAAATCATTGTAATATAAACAAATAAACAAATGAAAAATTAGTAGGAATGTGTTTACTATTTCCACCTTATTATATCAAATATTAAAATGTATTTAAAATCATTTAAATTTTCCAAATATATTCAATTGTTTGTAATAGTACACAGATTAGTATTGCACCGGTCGAAACCCACCACCACCGCAAGTCAAATCGGATTCAAACTCAGCTGAACCAAAACCGAATTCAAACCCAACTCAACAGCTCAGATAGCAGAAATCAACGGCACAGTGCTATGCGCCAAGAACTAGCTCAACGGTTGGTGAGGACTAGAGACTCCTTTTACAGACACGAATATCTAATAATTAATTACTTTGAATACTTTTTAAATCGAATCATATGTATGTTCGGGATGCCAACACAGACAGCGAGTATTGACATTTAAATAATTATAAAAAGAATGATGACTTAAGAAACCAAGTATGTTAGAAAATATTTAATAATAATAATAATAATTTGTTTTGTTTACTAAAATATAGATTGCATTAGTTACCTCTAGTCTTTAAAAGAATTTATAAATATAATAAGAGTGGCGGTCCTTATCATATGCCAACAAGTATTACACAACATGGGATTCTATGTCTATGCCCCCAACGAGAAATATAAAGGCAGATAAAGGTATTCATTAAGAACGGAAATGATTGTTCTAATTTTATTACGGTGGAATGTGAGATTTATTTTCACATTCGGAAATCTATTCACGAAGAGCAAAACGTATTTTAAGGCATAACTTTAAAATTGATTTGGAACTTATTTAATTAATAATATATTTGAGAATTTGTTCGACTTTAATTTAAATCACTTCATCACGAATTATGAGCATGGAGCGGGTTTTACCGGGACAAAGATGCAACGGTACTGACGAATTACAAGGCAGAGAGTAAAATTGAAAGATGATCGCTAGTCGATGATCGAAGTCCTATGGCGGCTTGCATTGGGCAAGTCTTATGCCCTTTGACTAATGAATAGGAAAGGAAGTACTTTCTTCCTCTAGAAATTTAAATAAGAGAATATGATCACCGACCAGCCTAACGGAGCGGAAGATTGCCTTACGTCAGCAACGTTCGATGATGATGACTTGATAATCATCGTTGAAAAATAAAACCCATGTAAAATGCTCTACATGATGACTTGACCAATTAATTAAAGTCAAACGGGCTTTTAAGAAAACTTATTTGAAAATATTTGGAAACTATATTAATTATGCCCTAATATCGTGCTTTTCCTGAATCTTAATACAAAATAACAACAAAAGTTGAATTAAAATCTATTTAACCCTTTATCGGCCCTTTTTGCAATAAAAACATTTAACATTATATTTGAATTAATAAATCAACATTAGTGAAGCAAGAAAATACCATTTTAACATTATATGAATATATATAAATACTTGTAACTTAGGAGCTGGGGACATAGGTGAAAAATGGAGCTAATAGTTTATTATTAGCCAATTATAAAAATAATAAACATGTGATATTTTCTTTCGACTCGATTATAAATAGAACTTTCAAATTTAGTTCTAATGGGCGAGAGTTATTATTTGAAATTAATATTATAATATTTGCATGAGGCAAATAGAACAGAGGAGCTCATCGAGTTGAAAGATTATTGGCATATAATTTTTAAATAGCATTAATAAATCACATGATAAATACATATATATAACATGTTAAACGAACCGCCAGGTAAGAAAAGGAAAAGTTTAAAGACTAGAGATTGAAAGAATTACAATATAAATTTATAGTAGCATTTTATAAAGATTTTTACATTAAATAATAAAGAGCTCTTAAATAGGAGGAGTGTAAAATAAAGTTCGAACTGGACAGAAAGTTTAACGTTCATTATAGAAATATATTACCCCTTCCGCTGGTCCTTAAGTTACATCTCCAAGTTGTTGAAAACATAGGCATCATTGGTTGACTACTGGAACAGTATTTTTGTAGCTTTCATAATTTTAGCAGAATGATCGGTCCGGAAAAAGGTTCAGCAGCTCCATTGAAGATTTCTCGGGACTTTAGGAACCATAGCCAGATTCCTGATGTTCTAGCCCTCTATCATGATGAAATACAATTTTTATATGCACAGAGTTCACTGCACTACTCTACAACAAAGCTAGCTTTTTTCTTTCCTCCTGACTTTTCAGGGCCATATATATTGTCCAGATGCCTTAAGGCTAGCGCTCATTTTATTATCAATGTGTTTTTTTATAATTAGTTGTTTTCAAATACATTACTTCGATAAGGCTTTCAAACTAATTAGCTTGAATTCCTTCTCTAATTGAAAATGAATTCTTAAGATTTGACAATGATTCTAATTAGAAATTAAATTCTTATCTTTTTTAATTAATAAAACTTTACTGTTGTTTTTGAGAATTTGAAAGCCTATGGAAGGAATGTAGCTTTTAATCACAAAACTTTACAAATTATTTAAGGGTGAAAAAAAACAAGTATTCCCGATGCAATGAAACTTTCGAACAATTATATATATTTAATATTTACAAATATATATACGCACAATCCATGCAATTTAAATATATATATATATATATATATATATATATATATATATATATATATATATATATATATATATATATATATATATATATATATATATATATATATATAAACATGAATATTTTATCATGAATTTATTTAGAGAATTGATCAAATTTAAACTAAACTAATTAATTTTACTACGCATTTGAAATAAGTTATTCATTATGGAAATTAGCGTGGATTGAACGTATAAAGCCCCATTGCATCGGAAATTTAAGGTTAGTATTAGGGTAAATAACATGAAGCTAGGATCAAACTCAGATCCGACTGCTTCAGTATACATCACAATGTCTCAAGTTGTATTTTTTTTTCTTCAGGCACAACAAGCTTGACAAATGGTAGTTTTAGCATGGGAATTAAACTTGAATTTTTAGATTTGTGAATATTGAATTCACATTCCAAGTCTGATTTCCATGTTTCTACTGTCTTTATTTATACCAAAATGTTCTGAAGAAAAGGAGGGAATAATCCCACATACAGCCTTATGCTACATAGTAATCTAAATGTTAGTTCTGACTGGTGGAAACTAAGAATAAAGACTGAAGTTTTTGAAAAACTTTCAATATTTAATATTAGATGCTGGAAATAATCCAACATATAGCAAGTACTAGAATGCCTCCATCACAAACATTCAGACAAATAAAAGTTTCTAAAAATATGTGATTTCCATCTCGAAATATTATGGAGTGACAATAAATGATCTATTGAAACTCTATATATTATCAGATACATTGCAAATATACTTGAACACAACACAGATAGCCTGGTCTGAGAGGAAAACTTTATATATATATATATATATATATATATATATATATATATATATATATATATATATATATATATATATATATATATATATATATATATATAATATATATATATATATGTTTTATTCATGAAGCATTTTGAAGAACCAATTGAGCTTTCTTATCTGGCATAAAAGTATATTATGTATCCCTATTTTTGGACTAAATATCTGAGAAAAGCCTTAAAACATTTTACTTATTCTGGTCAAATTCATTTGAGAAAAAGAATAGGGAGGCATAAACATATTACTTTTTCTTTCTTAATTAATTAAAAATAAATTTTGTACAGAAAACCAAATTATTATTTATAATAAAAAATATATATATAACATGTATTTTATGCCACCTTTTCAATTTTAAGCAGAGATGCAGTCCTTAACTCTACTGTATGGTAGGCTAAAATTAAATATAAAATAAATTATAACACTGCTTAAAATTTAATTGTATACTAATTTAAAATAAGTAACTGAATTAATATCTAATCTAAAATAATAAGGGAATATCTCAGGTAATTAATTTATTGCATGGCTTAATTTTAAATCTATACTTTACAGCCACTACTAATTACTAATATAAAAGTAATGACATAAATGAAGCATTATTTTAATAAAATAATAGTAGTTAGATAATGAAAGAAGTAGGGTGCATTTTGATTTTAATTCATCATCTAAATAATAGCTCAGTAATACATTTTCCAGAGAATCATTAAATAATCAAACAATTCATATATTGCTTGGATCAAGAAAAACAACATCATCAGATCTGAACATGTTTATCATTAAATTATGGAATAGTTTTATGATATCATATTGGACATGTAAGTGTGTGTGCATGTGCGGAAACATAGAACATGAATGCATGCTGAAGAAGAACTCTGAACAAAGCTTTTAAATAAATAAAATATTTATTACAAGATAACTAAATAAACATTTGGTTTTCTAATTTACTCGTATACATGTTTTGGATAATTCCAACATTAATGATTGAATAGTCTACATGAGAATAAATAACATTAAAATAAACCTTCTGGTATTTTATTCCAACATATGCCAGCTATGAGTCCATTCTGATAAGCATATGAAAATAAACATTACAAACCCTACATTAAGATAACTAAGTATAAAATTAAACTTCTTGGTATTTTACATCAAATACACATACCTTACCAGTCAATTCTGATATGTTTATGGAAAAGAAAATTTTATTTAAACACCACACAAGAATAATTAAATATAAATTATTTTTTGTATTTAATTTCCAATATCTTTAAGCTATCAGTCAGATTTGATATGCTTATAAAAAACTGTATTAAACACTGGCACTTAAATAGTAAAATATGAAAGTAAAATTCTTGGCATTTTTACTTCAAATGTACATCAAAATAATACAAGAGAGGTTTACATCTATGAGTAAGAAGTCAAGCTATCCTTCATAAAGTAAATGAATAATTCTATTAAATGGCTACACTTTCTTTTCTTTTGCTTGCTCATTCAAAATGAGGATGAAACATTCTGAGTGTTGATGGTATAAAACCTAAAATAATTAATATGATAAGATTTGAAACATTGATTAAAGAATTATAAATCAATGATGGATTTTCACCATACCTTCCAAATTAATAATATTTATGCATGCATCTGAATTGTGCTGTTATAAAATAAGTAACTTAACTAAATACAATTGGTTTACTTATGAAATTGGGATAAAATGTCATAATAAGGATGATGCCATGGCCAAACAAGTTTTAACTCTAATTCTACTACAGTTTTTATGTGAGAAAAAAATCAATTCTACCTTTATTTTTTTTTCTTATCAGCAAACTATCTTACACTTGGCTATAAATAAATAATAGGGAAACATTCCACATGAATACATGAGGAGTAAAATGACTTTCTTAACTATAATATCTTAAATTACAAAACATAGTAACTCCCTAGCCTAATTATGAGGCTTAAATGCTGATGTGGACTTTATTTCTTCACAGAAAAAACAAGGGAAATACACTGCATTACTTCACATACTATAATTATTATAAAATATGCAAGTGCTTAATCTAAAAAATATAATCTGCTCCTGACAAATATTTTAACAAACTAAGGGAGAGCTCTCTTAATCCCTAAAAATACAATATATAATCAACTCATGAAAATATTCAAATAAATTAAGGGAGAATTCTCTCAATCCCTGACAATACAATATATAACATAAACAATTTCTTGCTCCATACCACTAAACACATTTCAATCTAAGCATAAAAAATAATAATTTCATTCTTAAATGAATCCCTAATCCTTTCATTTTTCTGGCACATCTCATCATCTAAAACTGATGGAAATTACATTATTTCTACTTTCAATTCAAAAATTATGTAACTGGGTTAAATAACACATAAGTATACATGCATTAGAATTCATAAAACAATTTCAAATCACATCCGATAAGGAAATATTGTAAGGACATTACTTAATAAGTTATACAAAATGAATCTCTCATATCTGACAAAGTATAATATTTTAACTTGGAAATATAATAACTATTATTAAATAATGCTCATTATTTCTAGTGAAGCAAATACAAAATAACTCTTTAGTATATTTGGCATTAGCCCACAAATTGAAATAAAATTCTGGTTTAGGACAAACAACAAATCTTTTAATTTGGAGCAAAATAATAATTGAGAAATGGACCTCATAACTTCTTGAAAATGCAAGGATGAAATAATAAATTTCATGCAATTACTCCTTAAAATGAGCTGTTAACTCCCTAATAGCAAACAGATGTTTCTATTGCCAACATCACATATAGATCACACAATAAAACTATATTAAAATAATAACTAATTACCCAGTATAATATTTCTCCATATTATACTTTTCTGAGATGTTCTTGAAGAGAGAAATAATAATTAAATAATAATAAAGAAATATAAGCCAAATAATTAGTCTACCTATATATCAAATGCTAATAATAATAATAATAATAATAATAATAATAATAATAATAATAATAATAATAATAATAATAATAATAATAATAATAATAATAATAATAATAATAATAATAATAATAATAATAATAATAATAATAATAATAATAATAATAATAATAATAATAATAATAATAATAATAATAATAATAATAATAATAATAATAATAATAATAATAATTAAAGTTACAAAAATATTTTTTTCTCTTCTCCTGCTTGTAATTTGAGCACTTGTCAGGAATCTTTCTGTTGCCTAGTTACTGGGAAAACTTTGTGCATAATCATACTCCTATATTGGCACCACTAAAAATGTAGAAGTAATAAAAATATAATCCATTAAAATTTAAGCAGAATATTAGCCATCTGTTAAGATAAAATTTTTATTTCAGTCCTTTCTGATAATTTTTTCCAGGTATTTAATATCTTTGTAGAATAATAATTCAAAACCCATTTTATATGAAATATTTTCTTACATACATTTTGGCCATTGTGTATAGCAGATATACTGTAGTAAATATAAGTAATATTCACATTTTTCATCTGTTGAAAAAAACATTAGTAGCAGATATTATATAATATAAATTATTTATTTAATACATTTATCAGTGGACATGTAGTTTATAAATTGAAATAAACATTTTTTTTCTTTAAAAGATTTATGATTTTCATTCTTTTAATCATATACCTTTACACTAATTTTTTTTTTCCAGGTAAAATGACAGCTATATCATTGAAGCATTTATTATCTGATGTAATTCCAATATTTTAAATAGATGTATCAGAGCTCATTTATTCCAAATAAAGTTATTTAAAAGTTTATAATTTGTTTATTGATTTGATCAATAATAAGTTCTTTTAAAACCATAAAAGACATTCAAAAGTCATCTTCAATTTGTTTTAAATACATCACTCTTAAAAATGAGTCCATTATATAGCAAACAATCATTCATCTTACCATAAACATTTTAAATTCACTTTTTAAATATAGATGCAGAGTTTTAATTTTTTTTCTTTCTTTCACATTTAACACTATGATAAAGATTTTTAATAAATATGTGATTCCTCAGAATAATATAAGTCTTTTCACAAATAAATTCAATCATCGATGGCCTTTTTCTTGGAATTGTTTTTTTTTTAAAATCATAAATCAATTTATTAATAATTGTCATAACTTCTATTTGAAAGATAAGTTTTACTTATTATTTTTTTTGACTTTATTTTTTAAGTTTATATTTGATGCAAAAGTGTTAAAACTATCACATAATATTTAATTAATAATAGTTGATCTAGATTTTATTTAATATTTAATTAATACACATATTTTTATCCTGAAGAAATTGGGATGACTTTTAGAGGTGCTATTTTGAAAACCAAGAGATTGATAATAATTCCTAGTAATAGATACAATAATGTACTGATATTAGCATCTTAGCAATCCATTATATTAAACAAAGGATCATAAATAGTTTAAGCTTTATTTATATAAAAATGTTTTAAATTAAAAATAAAATAATTATTTTTTTCTCTTGTAGTTATTATTACATGAAAAAATTAAATCTTTGTTTATGTGGTTAATTGTTGTCTTATAGATTACTAAGCATTCATTACCTCAAACAAATGATATACAAATAAATTATGCATTGGCCAATGGCAAAAAACAGCCAACAGGTGATGGTGTTCACTGCAGCCATAAGTTTACATTAGAGTTGGGATCTGGCAATAAATAGACAAGCCTTTTAAAGGTAAAGTCAGAGAACTAGGGTCACAGAGCTGAAAGATAGTATCTATATTCTCCAAAAAATAGCTGTAAAGCAAACTGGTTGCTGCAGTGAGGTAAACCCATCTTCAAAATTGAAAGCTGTTTGTACCAAATATTGACATGAGACAAACTGTCAAGTACAACTGGAAGTAATCATGAGGCAGAGTGTCACAATATTGCTGAAATGGGTAGGAACCCTGTAAAAGTATGTGCAGATTATTTCTTCCATAGTTAACCCTAAAATTAGAAGCTATACATTACCAATAATAGCAGTCAGAGTATAATCATTGCAAATATTGGTAAATATGCAAATGCATATTTGTTTTTTTTTAATAGTGAACTTTAGATTTTAATCAACCAAACCAAGAAACTGCATTTAAAAGTCAATTTAATAGAGTGAATCATATCCACATATTGAAAAAAGTTATTGAAAGGCCCAATAAATAATTTGCAGCCATATTTTTGATTTTTAGATTATGAAAAGACATTTGATCATATAAGCACTTCTTCAGTGATTAAAGCATATAGACTGAGGTTATTGTCATATTCTGAAGAATATTTATATAAATGCAACAGATTTATAATGATACTAAAAAGATTAACATTGAGAAGTTTGTACAAGAGGGTGACTTTATATCTCCAAAAAAATTATAGTAGTTTTGCAAGAAGTATATTGTGGATTAATATAGGAAGCTAAGAAAAAAAAATAAATGGAGATCATTTAAGTTATCTAGATTTTGCAGATAATGTAGTTGTTTTTGCAAAAAATGCTTTAAATCTTTCGAAAATGTTGCAAGAGTTATCCGATGAATGTAAAACATAGGATTAAAAGTAAATATTAAAAAGTCTAAAGTAATTTTCAATGAATTTTCTCAAAATATGAAAATAAAGATTTATAATGATGAGTTAGGCAAAGCTAACAATTAAAAATTTCAAGATCAGATTATTACTACAGATAGAAACATAATGGATGAAATTAAACATAAAATAAAACATTGCTGAAGTGTTCTTGGTAGAAATATCTTAATATTGAAAGGAAATATAGTTATATGTTTAAAAAGGAAGGTGTTTAATAAATGTATGTTAGCAGTTCTTATCTAAAAAGATCAATACAGAAGTTTTAGACCACTCAACAATGTAGAGAGAGATTATGTTAGGAGTAACAAGAAGAGATCAAAAATGAAAAATGTGGTTCAGAGTACAAAGTGGTATTACTGACATCATTGGAATAAATAAATAAAGAAAATGGAATTGGGCTGGAAATATCTCTGGAAGAGATGTTAATAGATGAACATTTGAAATCAAACTAGATTCCAAGAGATTTTAGTAGACCTAGAAACTGATAACGTGTTAGAGTGAAGGAATAAATAAGAAAGTTGGGTGAGGTGATGTGGAGTAGAAATGTTAAAAAATTGAAGAAGATAGACTGAACTTGAAGAGATCTTCTAATAAATTGATAATGGTTGAAAATGATGACGATTATTATTAATAATAAATATATGATTATTATTATTAATAAATATATTATAAAACATTTACATGCGTTTGTGTTTATATTAATTTATTATAAACACTACAGTTTTAATATTTTTAGATTTTTATTTTAAACAGAAGATATATATATATATATATATATATATATATATATATATATATATATATATATATATATATATATATATATATATATATATATATATATATATATATATATATATATATATATATATATATATATATATATATCTTTTGTTAATATTACAAATTACTTATCTTTTGCCTCTAACAGCTTAAATGAAAATATATGTTTATATATATATATTTTAAAAAAAATATGATTTAGTAGATTAAAATATACTTTATTTTATGTACAATATAAATCTGTTAACATAAGAATTTTACTAAATTAAGTTGCTAGTAATATTAATTTTTGTTATTGATATTTAATAAAAATTAAAATATTACAGTAGTTTTAAAATGTTTTTATTATTGTCATTACTCATACCTATTATTATTGTTTTTTATTTCAAGATCATTATTAAATATCTTTGGGTGCCCAAACTTTTTCAGTATAATTATTATTAGCATTGTAAAGATTATTTTCAATAATTATTGGTCCACTAAAAATGCTCTTCTTTCCAAGGTTCATTCAGATATTCTGATCTCTAGTCTCAGTTCTCCACATCACAATAGCAAACACTCATTTTCATTCTCAATATTACATGTATTCTTTCACAATCTATTGGGTCCAGTTTAAGACTTCAATGATGCATATATTACAATCTTCTCTAGCAATATTTCAAAATAAAATCCATTTTAGTTTTTTAATTTTTTTAAAAATATCATTAATACTTATTTGTCCTCTCACACATGAATTACATTTTCAATCTTTTCTTAATATTCCTAACATGAATTTTGCCATATTTTCTTGATTGTTCAGAAGTCTTTGTATTGGTCTTCTGTTAAATGTCTAATTTTAGGAATAATTTAATCAATTGTTTCCATCTGCATTAATAATCTGAAAAAATATTTGCAGTTATTAACTTTTTCTAATTCATAATTATTAATCTTTGCCTTGCAATTCTGAGAAAAATCATTGAAAAATACTTTAGACTTTGTAAGATTTATGCTTTGTTTTATTTTCTTACTTTTGTCTGATAAATGTTTTAGTATTTCCTGAGTTTCTGAAGTATATTTACAAAACAATCTCATGTTTTGTAAAATCCAGATTTCTTAATTAATCGTTGTTTTTTGTTTTTTTTTAGTTTTAACTCGAAATTTTGTAAGCAAAAGTGTTGGTGGTCTAGTGGTTAGCATAGCCACCTTCAAATCAGATGGCCCGGGGTTCACTTCCCAGTCAACCCATTTGACATATGAAAAAAAACTACTTCCTGTAAAACTTCTGTAAAAAGTTTTGTAGATATAGAATCATTCTGCATACAAACTTGTAATTGTTAATCCTTTTAGTATTATTATGTAATATAATCATTTCTATGGCATTTTGATAAGTTTTCTTCAAAACATGACATGCTTTAATCATAATAGAAACCTATATAGAATGTTAAGACTTTATAATATACAAACTTAAAGAATAATGGAAACCCATATTGATAAGTTCTTTCTATGTTCTTTTGATATATTATGTTGTGCTAAAATTACTTTTAAATTCAGTGTGTCCATTTCATTGATTAAAATTTTAAAAATGTGCTGTAAAAGCATCGTGATTATCTTGATAAATAATTTGCATAGAACTGATAAAAGGCTGATAACATTGTAATTTGTAATATCTTCATTATCACCTTACATAAATATTAATATTTCTTTAATAACCTGAATATATACATTTTTATCACTTGTAATTCAACTATTAATTTGCCATATTCTTTTTATATATTTTCACTTGTATCTTTTTTTTATATTCATTATAATTCCATCATTTTTTTTAAATATGCCTACTTCTTCATAGATTTGATTGAGTATTTTAAGTTTTAATTTAAGAGACTAGGCAATTGTAAGGTATACATTCTTTTCATGTTTTTTATTACTCTATATTTTTTTTATAAAATAGTTATTTTGTGATGTTATCTTTTTTTTTTTTTATAATAGTTTCATTATTTTTTCTTATAGTGAAAATAAGTTGTTACCATGCCGAGATTGTATGTTGTTTTACAATTTTGAGTTATTGAACATTTAATTATTTATTGTATGCATATATTTATTGTATATATATATATATATATATATATATAAGTTTATGTTTATATATATATATATATATATATATATATAAATAAACATAAACTTTTAACAATCAAATTATAAATAAATCAAAACAATAGATAATCTGTATACACTTTAATTTCATATTATCAAATTCATTTTCATTCACATATGAATCTGTTAAAATGTCATTTATTTTATATTTAATGAAAAATTACTATACAAAATAAAATGATATATAAAGCAAAGACAAATTTATATTGTAGACAATATGAAATAAATAAGCAATTTCCACACGAGTATATAAATAATAATTGCGGTAACAAAATTAAGTATAAAAAACATTTGCTAACTGCTAAACCTGGCTTTGAGTACGGATACAGTGTATCTTTGTCAAAACACACCTGAATAGGAGATCAGCAAGAAAGAAAATTTGAACCTGAATTTCAAGCCCCAGTAAACAATACATTTTACTTCATACAACTAATACATATCACCACAAGCATACAAAAAATAAATAAATGAATCTTCAGTATATATATATATATATATATATATGATATATATATATATATATATATATATCATGCTGAATCAGCATTCATTAGTTGGTGCAGATCATCTCACACAGACACACACAGACACACCATATATATATATATATATATATATATATATATATATATATATATATATAATAATAAAAAAAAATATAAAAAAATTCAAAATTAAAAAAAAAATTTCTTACAAAAGACTACTATTTTACTTTATAATTATAAAATATAAAAAAAAATAAAAAAAAAAAAAAATACATATCTCAATCTCTCAATTTTCCCACTATAATTTTTCGTTATTATTTTTTTTGTGTGGTGAAGATAAAAAAAGTAAAAATTTAAAAAATATTTTTTTATTTTTTTTTTTTTATATATATATATATATATATATATATATATATATATATATATATATATATATATATATATATATATATATATATATATATATATAATATGTACTAGTTTATATTAAATTAGAAAATATTCAGACTTTAATGCACATGATTCAATCTACTCCACTCTCCAACTCTTCATCCATCTGTACCATCAAATATCCTGATATTGCACCCCAAATCCCTTGCTGATGCCAATATTATTGGGATTTGGGCATTTAATCATCAGATTTTCAATGGTATAGATAGCATAAGAATTGGAAAGTGGAGTAGATTGAAGCTTGTTCATTGAAGTTTGAAGATTTGTTATCTTAATATAAATTGAGCTCTGATTATATATTTGTGGGAAAGATGATAATCTGGACCAACTGATGAGGGCTGGTTTAGCACAAAATGCTTATATTGGAGATCATTTTTCATTTTCAGATTGTGTGATTATCTATATTAGTTGTATGGAAATAAAATGGATAATCTAAGATGGCTTCAAAATCTGAGTTCAAATCTTTTATATTACATCTAAACTCCAAGTAGTTAAATTATATTTGTATTAACATATTATTTATATGGATCATTAGTAACAACAGCTCTTGCCAACTTTAAGATGATTTCAACTCTAAAATAGATAAAGAACAATAATAATAATAATAATAATAATAATAATAATAATAATAATAATAATAATAATAATAATAATAATAATAATAATAATAATAATAATAATAATAATAATAATAATAATAATAATAATAATAATAATAATAATAATAATAATAATAATAACAATAATATATTTAGAGATGAATATTGCAATGACTATATAATTCAAACTCTGAGCCAAAAATACACCCAAAAATAATCATGATGCCTCCATTATTTGGAGTATTTCATATTTTGCAATATACAATGCTATTTTTTAACATCTTTTGCAGCTAATGTTTTCCTTAAAGATTTCAATGCCTTATCTATTTGCAATAATTATCTTCAACAACATTTCCCTAGTTAAAGCGTAAGTGTTGTATTTTTAGTATATCTTTAATGTAATCTATATAATGTAAATGGGACCTGAATCTCATTAAAATCATGCTCAAGATTACATAAAATATGGTTTTGGGAAATTAGTTATAATTTCTTCAATCTATATGTTCAATCCAATGAATATGCATATTTACTATTGGAAATTCTATAGTTACCACATTCATTAGAATACAGATATTTTGATTAAATTTGTTATCTTGGCATAAAAATTTTATACTTTTTTGCAACTTCCTTAAATGATTTTTTTACAATGCTTTTATGTTACTGGAGGAAGTCTGCATAATATTATATGGCTTTTTTTCCTATTATGTTAAGTTGAATATCATCAAGTTTTTTCAGAAAGTAGATGATTAAGACCAAGGTTAAATAGTTATATTTTCTAAAATATAGTTTTTACTTTGTAATTTATATCTCAATGTATCAAAACTATTAAAAATCACAAATAGCTATTTTATTAGGGGTTTTTCCTTTCTCCAAATTCTTTTTCACTAATCCTTTTTAATTTCCTACTCATACTCATTACATTTAGTAACTAATTTTAGCATATGTCTGAAAGTCATAATCTTCTGTTATTTACATATTTTATTGAAACTATTTCTAGAAAATAGACACACAAGAATATTTGATAAATATAACAACAGATGCATTATATATATATATATATATATATATATATATATATATATATATATATATATATATATATATATATATATATATATATATATATATAGAGAGAGAGAGAGAGAGAGAGAGAGAGAGAGAGAGAGAGCATTTCTTGAAACTTAAATATATTTCATTGCAATTTATATATGAAGATATAATAATTTTTCAATTTGTTATTTCTACTTTCATATCATCTTAAAGTAGAATGATTTCGAATTCACGCAATGTATTACTTATTTATGACATTTACTGTTAAATAAGCTTAACTTTTCAAGTTATTTTATTTATTTTTTTTCCTCTAGTTAATTCAGTTTTAAGGTCTCATCATTGTATATCTAATGGTATTTAATACTTCCATTGCTTAAGTGTGATCTCACACCTAATTATAGCATTGACATTTAATAAAACAATAGGTAACTATTTAAAACAAAAAAACACTTATTTATAATTGTTAATTAGAGAAGATATAAATTAGTATTAAAGTTTATCGACTTACAAAACTTAACCAAATTTTCCATTCACCATCACATATGAAAATAATAAAGAACTCAAATATCTCGACCTCTCTTTATCGAGAAATCGCCACTTAATAGATTACAAAATGATTGTTAAACCATTTGAAATTCGCAGCTGTATCCACCCTAACTATAACTCACCTGCATCGCATAAATTGGCTGGCCTTAAAGCATTTTTGTTTAGAAACTTTTATTTATGTAAATATGAAGCAGACAGGAAAGAAAACATAAACAACTATATTAAAGATCTATTAGCAGCAGGGATCAAATTCAAATCTATTAAAAATAAAATCATAAAATTTAATAATACAATAAACAATAATGTACCTCGCACCAATCTACCTAAATAACAATCCCCCACATTCCTAAAATATGTAACAAACTAATGAAAGATTAAACGATAAATTTAACATAGCAGTTAGAACTCCACCTAATGCTAATAGATTGATTAACACCTCTAAAGACCACATTGATCGATCGTTCACCCCACCCGTGGTGTTCTCCATTGCATGCTCTCAGGACGGATGCCACACTATATATTATGGTGAAACGAAAGCAATAATCAATACTAGACTGGCTCAACATTTTTACACATTTAACAGAGCTCAGAAGAAGAGCAACACATCCTCTATATTTTTGGAGCATGCTAAAAATCTGGACACAACTTCACACCTGCCAAACCCATAATATTGTGCTCAGAATCAAATGATCACAAAAAAAAAATAAAGGAGGCATTTTACATCAATGGAAACATCCATGCCATTAATAGAAAAGACACTTGCTTCGAGATCTCGAAGAAATGGGCTACATAATACTAGCTTATTTGAATATTTGTATTTGCATATATTTTATTATACATTTTATGAATGCTATGAATATGAGGCATGGATCCTCGAAAATGTTAAGCCGATAAACTTTAATAATAATTTATATCTTCTCTAATTAACAATTAAAAATAAGTTGTTTTTTTTTGTTTTACATAATATTGAGAAGTAAAACTATATTAACTAATTATTTACTATAATAATATTTATTCTATCTATCTTACTGTAATACTGAGAAGTTTTTTAGTACATTACGCACATCCTTTTAAACATTAAAATGGATGTATATCTTTATGAATTTGAATAGAATGTTGTGAAAATGAATTTATTTCAATAATTCATAAATTATTTTTAAGAATCAATTAATATCATCTTTCATTGTTTTAAATGTTTTTTAACCTAATATTAAATACTTAAGATTTTATTCCTATTACATTTTATATTCATCAAATTTAATATAATAGAATTAAAATATTTCATACAGAATTAATTAGCAAAATTAGAAATAAATGTTATCATCAAATAACAAAATTAATATAAAAATTATCAATGATCTCCATTAACTATGAATTGAGCATTTCCATGGTTATATATATATATATATATATATATATAATTATGGAAATGCTCATTTATATATATATATATATATATATATATATATATATATATATATATTAATAGATCATTGTATATACTACAATTCTGATATATTAATTATTTTAAATATCTTACTATGATTCATTCTATAAAGCACATTAGCTAACCATCGATAAAATATAAGTAAATATTTAAACAAAAGTATTAATTCCAAAAAAAAAAAAAAAAAAACAGAGATAAATAATAGTTAATACTAACATAACCTAAATGCATTTTTCTTGCAGAACAAGTTTGCTAAAGGAAATAGACATGAAATTTAAAAAAAAAAAAAAAACATTACTCACAACAAGCCTCAATACAAAAGTTATGATGCCACAAATCTGATTGTGCACATTACAGAATGTACTCATTTATCCACTATTAGACTTTCTATGTATTACAAAGTTACCATTAGAAATAAACAATGCCTCTAATTTTATGTTTAAACCATTTTTATTTTACTAAGATTGAGAACATGACTAAATAATGCCCATACTCTAATACAACTGACATCATTTTTTAAACCAATTTAGTTATATTGTAACAATACATATGCTATTTAAGCATTATATTAATGCTTGCTTTGGATTCACCATAGTAAATGTAAGGTCAATTATATTCTTGACATTTAATTAAATAAACAACAAATGAACATTCCTTAGGATCAATTCTTTTTAAGCATTGTTAATTAAATGATTTAATATAACAAGTGACTAAAAACAAACATTGCCTTTTTTAGCACATGCTATTTTCATATTTGATGATATAGAATGCATATAAGAGAGAATTTTTTAAAAAAATATTTACATCCATAATTTTTAATATTAGTTTTTTTATCATTAAAATTCTTAACCTGTTTAAATAAAGCATATTTATTGTAACTCACCTTTACTATTGCAGACATATATTTATGAAAATTATCTTTATTATTGTATTCAAATTTACATAAAAACACTGGTTATTATGCAATAGGACATTACAACCTGCATATTTATATACTGGATACATATAAGATTTAGGATTAATATAACATCTAACATTAATAGGCTTAATTTACACAATGCCTCCTTTCTAATTGCAGATAATTAATATTTCCACTAACTTCTTGCTCAATAGCTGATTTTATGTTTGGATCCATATTTTGTTTACCAAAATATCTTTTATCACTTCCAAAAGAGCACAAACAAAAACATTATCAACATATTTAATATACAAAATATTACTATAATCATTCAATGCAGGTTGCACAATGTTTTCCTTAATACAATCAACTGGCAGACTACAATCCAAAGCATTAATTGAAATTCACATTGACCATGATAGTTCCATTTTTATAAAATTGATTAACCTAAGTGAGTAGATCCATAGTAATTTATGTCTTTTGCTCCTTCAAATTCCTTTTAATAAGAAAATCCTGAATAATTGTAAAAAAAAAAAAAACATGATCTACTGAACCATATAACTCCTTTACATCAAAATAAGTCCATCTATAGCTATAATTTACTTAATAAATATTTAGTAAATTATCCTCTCAACTCATACATCAAATAATTAATCTATACACTATAATTATTAATATTCTCTAACATAAACATATATGTTACACTTCACTTCTTAAATTATTCTGTTAATACTCAATAAGAGTATATTATTTCTTCATTTTTAAACATTAACTAAAAACAAATTTTTATTACACACTATTAGTTTAACTAGACTGTATTAAAATGCAAAATAGAATTATAACCAGTTTCATATCCTTTAAATATCACTATTCCAAAGATGTGTATTTACATTTTTATCCAAACCACTTATATTTATTTGTTTTTATATAAGATATTACATCAAAATAAAGAAAATGGTGATTTTAGTGATATGTATATAATGAATTAAATCCCCCATAAAAATGTACTTATGCATTTATACACTTATTAATGTACTTAGGTTAAATAAATTTTATTTCAATAGTTAAAAAATCTATTTAATTTAAAGTCATAATTTAACATCTTTATAATTGTAATATTAATATTATAAATCTGTTATCATTTATAACATTACTTACTATTTATGAGACAAAGTTCTTTAATATAAAAACTTTTTCCATAAAACTCTTTTCAATTTTTTTAGAAATAATTCAAATGTGTTTCAAATTTTTATTTTTACTATAAATATTTTAAAATTGCACCTTAACATATGTAAACCTATTGATTACATATTTCAAATTTTATACATGGTTGATTGGATATATAATCTCTTTCTATTATATCTTTGCATATTTGAAATACATTTTGACTCTTGAATACTACATAATATTATAACATAAAAAAATCATAATAAAGCAAATAATCATTATTAAATAAAATAAATATATTCAATAAAGTTAAACTATTATAGAGACAAAAGTTAGACAAATTTTACTCACAATGTATATTTAAATATTTATATGACTTTTTAGTCATAATAAAGTATAATACTATGTAATAGCATATAAAAGCGATTTACCCACTGACGAAGAAGCTGCAAAAACCAAAAACAATTAAATGGGCTGAGCGCTTTCGAGATTTTCCCTCATATTCATTGGCCAACATAAGTTATAAATCATTTATGTAGTATTGTTAACTAATAAAATATACAAATGTGAATGCAACTTATATTTTATTATTTTAAATAGCAATCTTTTATGGGATATCTATTGGAACTTCTTATTATGTATAGATTTCTGTAATTTTTAAAGAACAATATAAAATCATTTGTATTTGTAAAGAAATGTAAATCTTGTCAACAATATTTTCATTGTTTCTTCCATATGATATTCTTTAGTGTAAAATTTGAAATTTTATTGATTTTTCCAAAAACGTCTGTGAATACCTTTATGACTATAATAAATATATTTCAATTAGCATTTGGATTTGCCAAAATTTGTTGTTTTTCAATGACCTTGATTGAAATGTAGTGCAGTCCTTTTTTCTTCTCTTTATGTTTTTTTAACAGTCCATAGTAATCTAAAACAAACAATTTTACACAACCATATCTCAAATCATCACATTGTAATGGAACAAAAGATTTTATTTATTTATTTTTTTCAGAATTTAATAATATAGTAAATTTTATATTTTTAAGGATTTCTTTTTTATATATATGAAAAAATCAAACCAAATTTAATTATTTAACTCTTAATTAAACTTTTTCTGAAAAAAACATCTTATATTAAAACAAACTTGATAATGAAAATAAATATTTTTTTCTATGTTTTTTTCAGACATAACTTGAAATTACCAAAACGACCTTATTTCATTAAAAGAAACTTTGAAATTAATGATTTTAAAAGTGAGACTTATGATTTGCTTAATGAAAAATACTTTAAAACTATCATTATATTTGTATTTATTATATTGATAATTAAAACTTAATCTTTCATAAATTCATATTTATACATGCACACATAAATAAAATACTTGTTTCTGTATCTATGTATGTAATGTTTGATCTTGAAATTAGAATTAATTATGACTTAGTAATTTCTTTTAATGATTTTTTAAGCATCTTTAAATATGCTACATCCTACTTTTTTTCTGCTTTACTCCTGCAAATCACTCTCAATTTTTATGAATTATTGTTCATTTCAATAAATAAGTTGTAAACTACATTATCAAAGTATAAGTAAACTCTGGATTTGAAAAAAATAAGTAAAAAATAATGTAATTGTTTTAGAGTTTGTATATATCTAAACGAATTAATTAAATAATTATATTTTGCTCCAATTTTAAGTAAATTCATCCTAACAAAAGGATTTTATTTTATCTAATTACGTTCATTTTTTTTTTTTTTTGGCAATTAAAAAAAAAGAAATATTTGTATAATAATATAAAAATATTTTCTTTTTCTTTTTACTCTCTTTTTAAAACTGTAAATTTATTAAGATGAAAGATTAAATACTACTTTATGTTCATTAATTATTATAATATTTACTAAATTTGTTTATAAATATAAAATTCGAATAATTATTTGTTTTTTATCCGAAA